>ML685851.1:9555166-9634865 GCA_007922175.1 Pelusios castaneus
GAGCAGTGAAATTGACATATTTGACAGCTCCGGTGTCCCAGAGTGGCATGGATTGGCACTCTGGGACATTTCCGGAGGCCAATCAATGCGCGGTAAAGGTTCACACGAGCACAAACGCGCAACAGATGATCCGCAACAGCTGTTACCACTCTCGTCGGAGTGGTTGTTGGAATGCGCAGCAACAAGGCGCTTAGTGCGCAGCAACAACATTTCACGTGTGTACAGTTTGCTTGTTAACGCGCGGTAATGTTTTTTAATGCGGATTACGGTGCTCATGTAGGCAAGCCCTTAGTTTAGATTTGAGAGAGACGTCTCCAGGCATCACGTTTCATGGTTGTCAGGTAATACGTAGGAGACCCACCAGTGTAAATCTGAGCAACCCCAAGGCTGTTAGAACTTTGGCTAAATTGAAAAGAAAGGCAGAACAAAGATGACTTAATTCAACCTTTGCCCCACATCTCATTCCAGTGCTGAGTGGAACTTCTCCAGAAAGGAAAATCCAGCCCTCTTTACCTATATTGCTCTCAACAGCTGAGAGCTTTCCTTGCTTTAGGCCTGAGGGTAGAGAGAGATTACTGATGTACACAAAGTAAATCCTGTTGAAGAGGTTCTTCGGCTAAAATTCTGCCAAAAACATTCCACAATCAACAAATTGTGTGTGTGGGTGGCAGGGTGGGGGAGAGAAGTGATGTGGGGGAACAGAGTCTCAAAATCTGTCTGACTCATTGAATGCAGAAAACAGGATTAATCAAAAAAAAAAAAAAAGGCTGATTTCTGTGCTGCTGTATGATGCTCACAATTAGAAAACATTCAGAAAATTTTGCAGCATGGTTACATTTTTTCTGGAATGGCCTCTACTGCATAATGCCAGATTATCTGATTTCTGCCCCAAATAAAAATAAGCGTACTCTCTCAGCATCTAATGACCAACACACTCTAGTTAGGACTTTCTACAGCAAGCTATCAAGCATCCATACCTTCCACTGCTTCTGGAGATTTATCTCAGTGGTCACAGAGGATGTTCAGCATTTTGAAGAATCAGGCCATAAATGTTTGAATTAATATGCATTTAAAAATTGAATACATGCAATAGATTCCTCTCAAATCACACAGTCCAGATTTTGAATAGAGACATGAACTGGATTTCTAATTCCAAACATTAGTCTTTAAAACTGTCACAGACTCCTTCTTTGTTTTTCATTAGTGAGTCTCACCTCTCTCAACCTCACCGCTTTCTGATATGTTGTTCCATCCTGTTTGAATCTATACAACGTATTTGATTTGCTGAAGTAATCTGACCTGATGCAGTGAAATGTAATCATAGGATTTATCTTTCCCTCCCATTCTGTAATTTTTCAACATCTGATATAGGACTTCACTCACGAAAGCTCATGCGAAAAATAAATGTGTTAGTCTTTAGAAATGTTACAAGACTCATTGCTTGTTTTATTCAAAATCCAGCATAACAGAAATCATAGCACAAGCTCCACAGAAACCTATTGAGAAACATTCTCCTCTTGCTGTACAGACTCCTTAATCTGCTCTTGTGCTAACTGTACCCATTGCTGCTGTTCCAGAATCTCAGCAGATCAAACCAGGAATAATAATCTGAAGTTCTTAGGACATTGGATCAGTGTTAACATGCAATGGCTAAGCCAGCGGGGAGCTGAGGCTATTGCTTATTGTACAGAACACATGCTCATTTTCCTGTTGGTTCATCCTATTCCTTTGCCACCCCACTTCTGTGTTGTACCGACTGTTGCTTCTTGTCATGAACCTGTGCCCTGATTCTGCAGAGCTACAGTCAGATTTTCAAAGGCATGTAAGTGCCTAACAGTGCAGATACATGCCTAGTAGATTTTATAAATATGACTAAGCAGGCTAAGAACCTAACTCTCTTTGAAAGTCAATAGAAGTTGGATGCCTAGCTCACTTCCTGGCTTTTTAAAATATCACTAGGCATATAACTGCATCTTTAGGCTCCTAAATACCTTTGTAAATCTGGCCCGTTGCACACTGAATAGTCCTTTTGACATCAGTGCATAACACTGAGTAAATCTGTGCTGGGATTAGATCCTGGACTGTATACTCCCTGAGAAAGGCACTGTCCTTTATTTTGTCTGCATAGCACTTGACACAGTGAGACCCAGGCTATGTCTACACTTGGCCAAATAAGTTGACTTAGCATGTCTATACTGTAAAATTAGGTCTATTTAAAGTGGACCTTGCCAAATCGACTTCGAGCGTCCACACAGGATGCCTAATCGACCTGTAGGGGCTAGGTAGACCTGGGACTGGTCCATGGTGGAAAGGGGGGCACCCCTTTCAAAGTGCCAGGGGGCTCAGCATTTGCCCCATTGTACCTGGGTACAATGGGGGCTGAGCAGGACAGGGACAGTGGCAGGGCATAGGAGCAGGGTGGGAAGAGCTGTGTCCTGCCCTGTGAGTGAGCACACCAGGCTCCGGCTGTGCCAGCCACCCTGGCAGGGAGGTCAGTGGGGGAGTCCTGGGGGCCCTTTAAGATGACAAAGTCGAATTAGGGCTAATCCGCATCTACACTGTCTAAGTCGACTTAATAAAGTCGACTTAGCCAGTAAAGTCGACTTTAAACTAGGTTTAATAAAGTCGACCTTAAATTTCCTTAAGTCGACTTAAGCAGCAGCTTAAGTCGACTTAAGGAAATTGTAGGGTAGACTCAGAGTAAATTAAGTTAATTTAAGCAAGCTTAAGACACACCCCTAGGCTATGTCTACACTTGGAAATTTAAGTCAACTTTAACTAAGTCGACTTTAAGTCAACTTAGTTAAGTCGACTTAGTAAGTTTACACTAAATTTTAAGTCGACTTTGGGGGGAACTTACAAAGTCGACCTAGAGTGTCTACACTGGATGCCTAGGTCAACTTCTAGGGGCTAGGGAGACCTAGGCAGGTCCACGGGAGCAGGGGGCTCAGCCTTTGTACATAGGTACAATGGGGCAAAGGGGGACAGGGACCCTGGCAGGGCATAGGGGCAGGGTGGGCAGGGCTCTGCCCTGCCCTGTGGGGGGGCATGCCAGGCTCCCCCTGTACCCCTCCCCAGCAGGGAGGGCATTGGTGTAGTCCCGGGGTAGCCCTAAGTCGACTTAGGGCTACCGCACGTCTATACTGGCTTAATTCGACTTTAAAAAGTCGATTTAAGCCCCAAGTTGAATTAAAACTAGGTTTAATAAAATCGACAACTTTCATTAAGTCAACTTTATTTTCCTTAAGTCGACTTAAGCAAGCTTTACGCAGGGTAAATTAAATCGATTTAAGGAAGCTTAAGTCGACTTAATTTACAAGTGTAGATGCAGCCCTAGTGCCTTGATTGGGTACATTCGACATACCCGATATAAATAATCACTTTTAACACAATGCCAATGTAGCTTACATTGATAGAAAAAGCATCATTAATGGTGCCTCCTTGGAGCAGCTAGTTCTAGAACCCAGGAGGGGAGAGGGAATGCCTGATTTAGGCCAAAATGGAGTACAAGATCTGGTGAAAGAGGTGAATATAGCTGAACTGCTTGGTAATAGTGACATTTAATATCCTTGTGGTAGCGAATATATCAAAGAATCCCTCCAGGGTAGCATTTAGTTTCAGGAAGGATATCTACACAAAAATGAGGAAACTAGTTAAATGGGAACTGAAACGTACAGTCATAAAAGTGAAATACCTCCAAACAACATGGAACCTTAATAAAAACAGTATAATAGACTCCTATTTCTATACCCCAAATTAGAAAACATAATAAGAGGACCTAAAAAGTGCCCCCATGGCTAAACAACAGAGTAAAATGTGGTTAGAGGCAAAAGGGCATACTTTAAAAATTGTCAGTCAAACCCTACGTGGGGGGGGGGGAAGAAAGGAGCATAAACACTGGTAACTCAAGTATAAAAGTATAGTTAGGTGGGCCAAAAAATGTGAAGAGCAGCTAACAAAAGACATAAAACTAACAGCAAAAAAAAAAAGTACATCAGAAGAAGGAAGTCTCCCAAACAATTAGTGGGGCCACTGTAAAATATCCTTATATAAATCCTTGATGTGCCAACAGGAGATTGTTCACTTGATAATTGCCTTGTTCTGTTCATTCCCTCTGAAGCACCTGGTATCAGCCACTGTCAGAAGATGGATACTGGGCTAAATGGACTGTTGGTCTGACCCAGTATGATCATTCTTATGTGTAAAGGGTCGAGAGGAAAGCAAAATCAGAATCACTGTTTTAAAATATAAAATAATTTGGGAGTTTCAGAATTTCCAGGAAAAATTGTTTTAATTTTCAAAATACAAAGACTGAGATGAGTTTCGGGTAGAACTGACTGGTAAATAAAAATTCTGTTTCACAGAAAATTTGCCTTCTGATATGGGAACAAAATGGAGACCTTTGGAAATTCTTTTGTGAGATGATGAGCACCAGACAGCATGATAGACACCACCTAAGGATGAGGTGCAATTAGTGATCTTAACTAGGATGTGAAAGAGCCACGTTCAGATACTTGTTCACCTGATTTGGAGCCATGACTTGAACCTAGGTTATAAAATCAGTCTTTGCTTTGCCTGCTGGATCTGTTCCACTTTTTATAAATATTTATTGGGCCAGAGAGAGAAAAACTGACTCTATGGGCCAGAAATTAATAAACTCACATACGATATAATAAGAGCAACATTCAAGTCCATCCTCTAAGTCCAACAAATCCTCATTTGGTTTTGATAAAAGTTTTGTTGGGAAAATTTCTCAGGTTCAGGACAGAGTAAAAGAAGAGTCAAAACAGGAAGGACAGACAGAGACACCAGTTGTTCTCTCACACAAATCCAAAAATTTCATCCTAGACCTGAGAGACTTCTGATTAATCAGCGGTTTTGGATTGGGAGCTTTTAAAAAAGAAAAAAAGTTTAACTGAAAATTAGTTTAGTTCTGAAGCATTTACTTTGCCCCCTTGTGCTTCTATTCAGAAGATTTTCAGAGTTAGGCAACAATATTTGAATAGGAGCCAGACTGAAGTTGCAATGTAAAAAGTGTGAGCTGTTTCAGGAATAAGTCCAGTAAACATCTGGTACATCACAACCCCTTCTCCAAGCTGTTCTACATAAATGATGGAAGGTCTCAAAACTCATTAGTCACACTCAACATCTGTTCTGTCAGCAGATGCTTCCAACACTGCTGCTTCTGCCAACTTGTGACAATGGCAATCAAGACTTTGGGATACAGCAGAGTATAGCTTCATATGGTAGATGACAGAGTAATAGGCACTTGCTGCCTATTTAACAGAATTTTTTTGACTAGCCTTATCTCTGACATTATGCAAATGCATCCCTTTACAAATATTTTCAATAAATTTTCACTCACTAAGACCAGACTTACTGATGATACTTTTCTACTTCCATTTTAGTGTTGGCACCAGGGAGGAACCAATGAGCCCCAAAGGGGTGGGATCAGAGCCAGGCTGCCCATCAGGCTGTAAGTTAAGGGGCGGGCCAGGACATTTAAAAGGAGGGCCGTCTACTCAGTCTGAGCAGAGCTCTGGGAGGGAAAGGATGTCCCTCTGACTCCTCCAGGGCTGCCCGCGGCCTGGGGTCTAGCCCCGCGGGAAGAACATCCTGCAGCCAAAGGCCTGCTGACGCTCCATCCAGCACCGAACCCTCAGGGGCCAGCAGTTTTCCTCGAATGCTGGGACCAGAGGAATTGCCAGCAGCAGAGGATGTGGAGGAATCCCAGGTGGGCCCCGCCCTGGAGGAGCTACCGTCCGGGGACAACCCCAATGACCTGCTGGATCTGCCACTTCCAGACGATGTTGACGGGCTCTGCAACCTACCCCTTGGGGACTACCCTGATGAGGAGGAGGACCTCCAGCAACCACCAGGAATGGGGGTAAGCAATGACCTCGGAGGACGAGGGATAAAGACCCTGCAACTGAGGCCCCACAAAGAGTGTCAGCATGTTATGGTGAGGACCCCGCTGACCCCACCCCAAGGCCCCAACCAGCATCCGATAGGGGTCTGGGCTAAGATGCAGCGGAGCTGAGTTGGCCTGCGGACCCTCCTTAACCCTGTTCTCAAACCTAAAACTGTGTGTCTGACGCTGCCTGGGGGGGGGGCAGGCATAGAGACTGTGTGTCTGACCCTCCCTGGGGGGGGGGACATAGAAACTGTGTGAGGCACAGAGGTAAACAGGTCCTCACAACAACTGTCATGTGAAAAGATTTACCTTGATACCTATAGGATATTAAATGAGGCTTATTTTTCCACTAATTCAGCAGACAGACTGAATGTCATGTGGATATTCATAGATTTTTTTAATTTCAGAAGGGACCTGTGACATGGTGGACTAGGGCCAGAGGCCCCCTAGAAGGGGTCCTTCCACTCTACCTCAACCTACCCCAGAAAAGAGTAGTAGAGAGGTCCTCCAAGCTGCCTTTAGTAGTTATGTGGGACTCAGCCAATCAGGAGAGAGGCTGCAGGGAGGAGCCACTCAGAGTCCAGAAGGCTCCTATAAAAGGAACTGCAGGGCCAGAGTGTGTTTAGAGTAATTGTGGGATTGGGGGTGGAGTAAGAGATGTTCCTAGCTATCTGCGGAAACTGCAAGGGATTAAACAGGTTATTTAAAGGGATTAAAGGTTACTGGGAGTGACTCAGAAGGGACCTGTGGTTACTTATCTGAGTCCAAGACGGGTGGCTCAGTAGGAAGACTGGGCTCACTGATGAGTCAAAGGATTGCTAGGGAAGAAGCCTTCAGAGCTCTGCTCAGTACCAGGGGAAGAGCATTGAAACTTAGCCAGACCAAGCCATGATAGGCCTGGATGGACTGTTGAGGGCTGATCCTGGGGGAGCTGAAGGACATTTTGAACTTGTACCCCAGAAGGCTTTTGTTTGTTTGCACACAGACTGTATGAGACAACCAGAAGGCTGATTTGCTAAAGACTTCATCATGGATGGAGAAGACTGGGGAAAACTGCAGCCATACTGGACCAGAAGAGGGCACTTGTGAGAGGTGAGTGCTGCCCTGTTGCAAGACCATTATGACTTTTTATATGACCACCTGCTTAACATAGGACATTGGAAATTAGCTTAATGTCTACCACAAAAATATTGAATTTGTTGTACAGATTATAGTGTAGGTGGGGAGATATCAGTTGTTATATTCCTGGCTGAAAGCAGCTAGAAAAGCTATTTCCGAGACCTTAGCACAACTAACAGATGAGGAGGGGAAGGGAAAGTGAGTAGCCATGATGAGTAAAGCTAAACCCTGTACCCTTCTGCCTCAGAGCTTTTTGCTAAAACATGCAGCTGTGGAAGAGGGAAAGTCTGGTAATAGTTAATTATTGCTATGTGAAATACAACTGGTTAATTGAGGGGAAATGTCCCTGCCTGACAGGCTGGAAAACTCCACAATTAACTTCTGCTCAGGTGTTGGGGGGGTTGGTTTGTTTTTGTTTTATTTAGTGAACAAACTATGTAATACTAACCAATTGGGTATGAAAAGAAGAAAAGATATGAGCTCAGACACTTGAACAGTTGGGATATTTTTTGGACATCTCTCAAGTTCCCCTGCAGAGAGAAGGGTGGACACTGGAAGTCTACAGATATCCACTTGAGACCTCCTCAAGATGCTGGGCAAATATTTAATGTGGTCTACTAACCTGTTGTCAACATGTGTGAGTGCTGGAGATTAGACACAGCAGAAGCCTTGACCGGATGCGCTTTTCTTTCCCTGCTCGCATCAACTAAGTATCAGCCAGTCACACTGCATCCCCATTGATTTATTTTGTGGGTATCAGAAGCCTATCTTCTAGAAAGACATCCAATCTTCATTTAAGGCCTTCAAATGACAGAGTTACCACCACAGTCCTTGGCAAGGTGCTCTAGTGGTTAATAATAGTAACTTTTTTAAAAAAGTGTTCCTTATTTCTAATTTGAATATGTCTAGCTTCAGCTTCCAGACATTGTCTCTATTTTTCTCTACTAGATTAAAGAGCCTTTTAACATAAGATACTTTCTCACCAAATAAGTATTTTAGGATGCCCATGGTGGCCCAGCCCAGTTCACTTATTTCCCAACAGATGATCATATACGTATTCCAAAACATTTCCTCCTATTGCAAACTATTGTTGGTTGAAAAATCAAAAACAACCAAAAAATGCATTTTTTTTTGAGACTTTTCAGGGCAAGTCTTCAAAATTAAAATAGCAAATTAAAGTTAATTGAAAATCAAAATTCAAAACTCCAACCAGCACTTTTTCAAATTAATGTATAATATTCCTCCGAGGTTTTGTTCTGCAGTCTACCTTCCCAGTTCTCCACAAAACAGACTGTTTTAGTCTGTATCATCTTTGTATATCTCTGGTCTCAATGGTGCATTTCCTCTCAACTTAGTATTTCTGCAGATGGCATGATTGTACTTAGTCCTCTTTCTCAATTATTATATAAATCCACATGTAACAACAATTCTTTAAGTACTCTTGCTATATATCTTCCTTTCTCCCCCCCGCTGTCCTTTGCCTGGTCCAAGTCTGAAATCTTCTTTATTTTAACTGATATTTACTCATATAAATAGTACTATTGAATCCAAGAGAGTAAGTACCACTCAGTATATGGACTGCAGAATCAAGCCCTCACTATATTATTGTTTAGTCTTTTCCATTCTATTTTGAATTAATTTTGAGTAGGATATCAAAGTTTTCAAATACTTTATAAAAGTCCAAATATATTGGGCCTCATTCTGATGTCATGTATATCAGATCTGTGAAGCTACTTCTAATGTAGACTAGTGTAAATTAAATAAAACTCAGGCTCATCATGTCATCAGCATCCCCTTCAACAATTGCATAGATCCACTAAGTATACACTTGGACACACAGGCAGCTAAAATTAAAATATAGCAAATATAAAAGGCAGTATGGATTTAACTGAAGGCAGTGTGGATTTAAATCAAAATGCAATTAATGTACTAGGGGGGTGATTATTTCGGGGGGAGCCACTATATAATCTCGTGTCAATGAGTCATACACATATCCTTGTGTAAATTACTCATGCTCCTGTCATGTAATTGGGGGCGGGTTGTGAGTGAGACAGGTTGTTGCCAGCCAAAATAGGGGTGTTCATTAGTATTGCTCTGTGTGTGTGTGTGTGTGTGTGTGTGTGTGTGTGTGTGTGTGCGCGCGCGCGCGCGCACGCACATGCTGTCTCAGTGGCATTTGAGCACAGGCTCTGAATTTGGAACTATGTATTTAAAGAATCCTTGGTTATGTTTATTTCAATTGGATCCTTTCCAACAATTTCACCACCCTTTTACAAGCATTCATTAAAAGTATCCTGGACAGCTCTGAGCAGGATATTGTAAAATATATTTCTCCATTCAAGACTAGCCCTAAAACTATTATTTCATAACTGTTCCCTGACATACTCTTATCCCAACATGAATGCCAGTTAATGATTAGGATCTGATTCTGAGGATGTCTGAGGAAACACTATCCTGCTATGAGTAAATAGTTGCTAAGTATTTTTAAAGCAACTCCTTCCTTCCTTCCTTTCTTCCTTATTATTATGGAAGGGTTTTCAAATTCAGAAAACCTTACAGTGCATAATATTTACTAAAATTCAGCTCTCTATATAAACAGCAGTAGTAAGAGTTTAGAGGAGCCATACATCTGTAGAAAACTTGACAACCTGATAATTTCCTTGTAATAAGTTGTTCTGTCCCTTTAAGGGCCTGGAGCCAGACAGTCCTGTTGCTTAATCAGGTGCAAATGAGGAGCTGGCCTGTCAGTAAGGAAGGAGCAGGAGGAGGAAGAGTAGGGAGTCCCCTGGGAAGGGAGGTGGCACTCAGAGCAGGGAAGAATCAAAGGAGGGACAGATTGAAGAAAAGGGGCTGGGCGGACCTGAGAGCTGTAGTCTAGGATGGACTGAGGAAATGGCTTTGTGTTTTTTGCCTGTGTTTGGAAAAATAAAACAGTGCCTGAAAAGAGATCCTGGTTCCTTTGTGTGCTGGGCTCCAGCCAGCTCCTTACGTGCCTACCAAAGTGTGATCTGACAATCTCTGCTATAATGTGTGATTTCTGGGGGAGGCTGCTCAACACTGCATAGGAACAGTCCCACTGTGCTCCCCATGTTTAACATAACAAGAGCTAATGACAGACAATAGAGGTTGAGGAGAAAGGGAATGACAGTGATTACAATAATTTATGATGCTGATCATTTACAAACTCTCAAGATGCACATTAAATAAACAGAGGTTTTTCATCAATATTCACTTTCTGCTTTGATTCTTACATTTGTATAATCCAGAGGATTTAGACTCAGTCTTTAAATCTAACTTGACTTATCTTTCTTGCTCCTAAATGTAAATAAGTTACAGGATTCAACTGTCATGTAGCCTCATCTAGATTTGGCTAGATACTGCTTTTTGATCCTAAATATCTTATTGAATGGCTCAGGACAGGTTATCTACGTAGAGAACCAGATCCATCAGTTCCGGATCTGGTACCTAAGCTATAACTCTTCAAAAGTGTATTTAAAAATACACCTGGCTGTATTGCAAGATAATTTACTACTTCAAATATCACCTTGGAAAATAAGCTTAATTAGCAGGGTGCAGCAGAAAGTAAGATTTACCATTCACTAGGTTGCTTTTGTATTGAATCAATTCCCAGTATGGATAAGGGGGCAGAGCAATGTATTCCTAGAGGAGATTTTAAAAAGTCTCATAAGATATTTAGAAGTACAAATCCCTTGGGTACTTCTGAAAACCTTCCCTCCATCATTTGGATGAGGTGTCAAATCAACATATTGACCCACATCGAACCAAAGATGCCATGGAACTTTTATTTTAGGTTTACTGGACTTTATATAGGACAAATGATTAATCTGGATTTGTTGTGTTGTGCTCTTTACACAACAAGCTTAATATGAAGAAATCACAGAGGCACTCTAGTGTCCAAATAACAGTGGGCAATGAAGATACACATCATTCAAAGCCTGCAAACTGCATTTACACATTGCTGCTCTGCTTGGGTGCTGTTGTTTTCAGAACCATAGAAAATGGTGAGTCACCACTACCCCATTTCTATACACTACCATTTATAATGGGGAGGTGGCAGCCACATCTTTATTTACCTTGTCTAACATTTTCCTGTGTAAAGTTTTCTTGCACCCTTTCCTTTGGGAAGCTCTCCCACTTCCATTGTTTTATGCAGGCCTTCGATATTTGGCAGGGAGTGCAACTTCTATTCTATTGAAATGCCCTTTCTTTGTGCCATGAAATGCTTTTCCACTCTTGCTGAAGTGTTAAAGTTACCACTTCCCTTTTATTTGCAGCACCTTCCCATCCCCTCTCTGGGAGCGCTCCAGGGAGTAACAACCAGGATGGACTCTCCTCTTTCCCACAAGCCCCTGTGCCTCAGCAGCCCACTGGCCTCCCTTACCCCATTCTTCCCCTGCTCCCCTCCCATGTACCACTTGGGCTTGGAGTTCTGTCAGTTCTCAGGTGGGGTTGGAGAGAGCCAAGCTGGGCAACACTGAGTCGTCTTCCTCCTCCTCCTCCTCATTGCCCTCTGCCCTGTCTCCATTCCTCATTCAGAGAGCTTGCTACCAGCTAACATAGTAAGTCCGGTAGCCCAGGTGGTAGCAGTCTATGCTGTCCTGCTGGTTCATGATGGGGACTTGTTACAATAGTACATCATATACTCCTGGGAGAATTCTATGCCACTGGAAAAGGGTAGAATTAATGTCCCTCACACAATCATTGATTCGGACAGGAGGTGAAGGGAAGCATAAATTACACCTCTCACCCACCAGCTGGCACCAGAAGTGAGGGCAATGGACTCATGTGCTGGAATATTCAGCCACAGACAGTGAGGAGGCAGAGGTTACCTTCCTCACAGCACCCTTCCTGCAAAGCCATGTGAGGAGGCATGGGATGTGGAGCCGGGAGAACGACAAACAGAGTGGAACACAAGGGGCTACTAGAGGGTCACAGACTGGGATTTAGAAGGACAAATGGGAGAGGATAGGCTGGGGTGGGGGCACAGGGGCTAATAGAGTGACAGCACTGAGCCAGGGGCTGCATGGGAGTGGGGGTTCAGGGCCTCAGGGAGATACTGTGGTGGGAGTTTTCAGGGCCACATGAGGACAGGGGAAGTGGGAATGTCTGAGTGGGCGTGCAGGACCAGATGGGGACAAGACAAGTTCAGATGTCTGACTGAATGAATGGGAGAGGTTAGGGGCCAGCCAGACTTTGCATGGGGGAGGCTCCCCAACTCCCTAACAATCCTTCCCCCCCATCCTTAACAAAAACCTTGTTCCATACTTTTCCCATCCACACCCAACAACTCTCCATGTTTATTCCCAGGCTCCTTCCTAGCAAATTACTCCCTCTCCCTCAGCTCATCTGTTATGCCTGATTCCCTCAAGATTTTGCACCACTTCTGAGGGGTGCAGGAAATATGTTTCTGTTTTTACTTAATAAAAAAAATAAAAACTATTTACTTAGTAAATAAATTACTTAAAGTTCTGTATTAAAATGCCAAGTAAGGAATCTGTCAAAACATTTCCTGAATCTTTTTTTGTTGTCTATATTGTTATAGAGATACTTGCTGACTGGTATTTTGAAATCGGTTACCAAGATAATTGAAACTGGTGTGATTATACTGTATTATATTGACAAATAAAATATGCTGAATTTTATAGAATTTAAAAGTATTCTGCACAGAATTAATTTTTTGGCACAGAATTCCCCACAGGAAGGAAACATATTTTTTTTATTATCCTAGTAAACCTAGGAAATTTCCAACCAAAAAACTGTGAAAAGTATCTTTAGACTGGAAAATGAAGCATTTGAGAAGCTAGATTTAGGACAGTCTGGGAAACAATTATTCCTCCATGTATGTATGCATTAGAATGCTGTCTCTAAACAATCAGACATTATTTTTTTCATGGGACACTCACCACCTTGAGTGCACAGAATGGGCACATAATGGGGCAGAATGAAAGTTACATGTCATTGTAAATCTGGCATTTCCTAGCTTTAGTGGTTCACTTTGTAACCTAAATAAGGTCCAATTAAGGTTTGGAGATGAGGCGATTGTATGTATAAGAGTATTTTTATAAGCTAAAAATGGAATTAAATACCCAGTGCTCCTAAGTACTAATCCTGTCTTGGCTACTAGTTTACTAGATCATAATGTACTAATTTAGTCATAAATATCTGGGCTTCTCTATACTGAAATCACTGTGTTGGTCTCCATGGATCAATGCAGCAGGATTGATTGAGCGGCCAGTGGAGACCCACTCAATCAATCCTGGAAATGCTCTCTGTTCGATGCAGTGACTCCAACCCCCAGAAAAGAGTAGCACTGCATTGAATGGAGAGCATTTCCCATTGGCACAGCCCAGTGAAGATGCCATGGTAAGGGAGGGTAAGTAAGTATGTAGTTTGCATATCTCCTGTCGACCTAGATTGGCAGTATAGACCAGGCCTCTGCCTTAGTTTATCCATTTGTAAAATGGAATTTAAATATCCACCTACCTCAAGAAGTTGTAAATTTCAGTAGTTAATGTTAGTACAGTACTATAACTATATTAACTGTTCTAAGCAACTGCTATCAGTTAGCCTGAGTGTCTGTAGCCCTTGAGTTTACCTATGCTTGGCTTGCATGCATATATATACATATCTCATTGTGTATGTATGTATATATATATATATTTTTTTTTTTTTTTTTTTTTTTTTTTTTTTTTTTTTTTTTTTTTTTTCAAATTTATAATTTCTTTATAAGTTTGAGAAATCTTGGTTCTATAGTATTACACTTAGCATAAGTTGATAAGTTATCATAACTTTATATTAGTAGCTAAAACACAAGGTACCTTACAGGTATAAGAAATTATAAACAGCCTGCATGTCAGAGCTTTGCAGATGTAGTATGAGTAATTTTGAGGTTAAAAATATCAGGCAGGGTGGGTCTATTTGTTCAACAATCTTTGATGGAAAACCCCAGATAAGTTATTTTGGATCATGACACATAGGTCATCTTGTGAATAACAACTTAAATAACAACTTAAGGTGAGATCTTTGACATTTCACAAAACCCTCAAAATTCATAAATAAGAAAAAGGGAAAGGCAGTTATATGTTAATCATATGTCAATTATATGCACAAATCCCTTAAACAATGACACAGATGTAGCCCAACAATTTTGAGGTCAGGAGCCATGTTTGAATGAGGAAGGATGTTTTAATCTAACTTGTTTTTAGACGGGTATAAAGGTATAGATCCTGTTGTTAGCAGGGGGGAAAAGGCATTTAAGACCTTAGGATCTGAAAAATAGGGAAGCTTCCAGTCCTCAGCTTTCCAGCTCAACCTTTCTCAAAAAAGACCACCGCAGACCCATCTCACACTTTCTTAGCTATCTAGTCTTTATTGTTTTAATACGTTTAAATATAACAGTTAGGGTTGCTAGACTTTGCACTCCTCATGCCTGTGTGAGGCATCGGGCATCCTTCTTGGCTCTGGGGTGTAAGTATAGCAACTATAATTTTAACAGGAGACATAACCTATCAAATTATAAACTGCATAAGATTTCCTAAATGCATTCTGTTTATATGAGCAAATTATTTCATTGCACACTCCTTAATTAACCTTTTCTCCATTCTATGCTTTATGCTTTTAGCAATAAAGGATTTTATAAAGTATCTGTGTGACAACTCAGCCATCCCCTGGGGGTTTCTAGTTCAAATTTATAAACCTCCTCTGTGGTCAGATTCGGACTCGAACTCGAATTCACTAGCAACATTTATTAGCAATCCCAGTCTAAATTCCAAATTCCCAATCTAAATCATAAAGAATCAGGCTACATGTCCTAGTCAAATGAGTTTGGATAATGATGTTTATCCAGCTAAACTCCATTGCTTCAGCTGAGGATATTCTTTTGGTACTGTTATGTAGAAGTTTTTGTTTTCTGCACATGCGCACGCACGCACACGTACCAACCCAGAAGTGCTGGCATTCCAGTGTGTGGGTGAAAGAAGACAAGGTTTTTTAGTACAGTACTCTATATTGCTGTCCTACAAACAATGAATAAGTAATTGTAAAGGCTTTGTGTGGTATAATTAAAAGTGTGGTATAATTAAAATGTCAGATGTGGGAATACTGTATATTAATTTTTGCATGTTTTTTCTGAGAATAGCTATGAAAAATAAAATATAAATGTGCCATCAAATAAACCCTACTTTAAATAAAGTTACATTTATTTTCACATTAATAGGACAGATGTAACTCCAGGAACTGCATATCAATACTGCTTGCCACGACAATGAAATACTGCTATATAAACAGTTTAATATAATAATTTGAGGATTTAGTAGCCTACCAACACATGAAGCTGAAACAAAATATTTACT
This sequence comes from Pelusios castaneus, assembly GCA_007922175.1. NCBI lineage: Eukaryota > Metazoa > Chordata > Testudines > Pelomedusidae > Pelusios > Pelusios castaneus. Next base: position 9,570,572 of record ML685851.1, read on the forward strand.
TCATAAAACAAAGTTTAAGATGGATGAATTCATAAAAACATTGGTTTGGTTACTTTAATGACATTTGAGTTGTGTGCAGCGCTTTGTAGCTATGCTGATTCCAAGGTATTTGAGACAAGGTGGGTGAGGTATTATCTTATTGGACCAAATTCTGTTGGTGAAAGAGACGAGCTTTTGAGCTATACCGATCTGTATAGTTTCAAAGTATCTTTCACTCGCAGAGGCTGGTCCAATAAAACAAGTACCTCACCCATCTTGTCTCTCTAATATTTCAGTCAAGTTCAGTAGGATTTACAAAATAAGAGACTAGGAAGCAGTGCAACAATTTTCCCAGGTGTCTGGATTGTGCTTACCAAGCAGTTCAACTCTTGCTCTTCTATGGATACGACTACTTAGAAGTGATCTTTGTCAGGGTTTCATACTACTGGCCGTAACCATAGCACCTGAGCAGTTGAAAGGCAGAATAAGTGACTGTATCTGCTGAGTGTGTGAAGGGAAGACATTCCATTTTCAGGGATGTCATCACTCAAGATCTCCTACAGGGCATGGAAGGTTATAGAATTTGGAAGTGTCTTCATGAGAACTCTTTTTTAGACAACTGAACTGAAGTAAGTCAGAGCAACTGCATATGTGGTCAATTAATATATTTAGAAAAGGTACAAACTTTTTTGTTTGTTTGTTCCCCTGACATTTTGTTTACCATCTTATTTCTTACTCTTCTGATTATTTTATTGTAGAGAAAGGGTGGCCTTATGGTTAAGACACTGACCTGGGAACTCAGGAGCCCTGGGTTCAATTTCTAGTTCTATTACAAATTTGTTGAATGACCTTGTTTATTATGTAATCTCTACATATGTTGCTCAGCCTATTTTTAAAATAAAGATAATGGTATTTGTCTGTTTTACCTTTTTAGATTGTAAGGTCTTCAGGACAGAGCCTCTTTCATAGTTGGGCTCTTCAGAAACTATTACAATGGGGACCCAATCTTAGTTGGAGCTCCAGCTTGCATAAAAAATAATATTATGGTTATGCAACATAGCCAGGTTCTAAAAGTTCTTTTTGGGATATAACTTTAAGAGCTTACTTTCACACAAACCAGGAGGACATGATTCTGTATTTCACAGGGATTTGTATAGAAATGGCCCTAAACTGAAATGCAACACATGCCCTATCCTGCTTCAGATATTGCATTCAGCATGAATTAATCACTTTTAGTACAAATTCCAAAAATTCTCATGATCCATGAACCAGCTGTCCCAAGCACATGAAATGCAAAATGTGCTTTACAGAGTTTAGCCAACAAGATTTCAGAGCCATTAGTTTCAACAGGAATAATGTCTAGAGGAAAAATAACTAGTGTAGAATCAAAACATATTTTGGCCCAAATCCATTCTGTGAATTTCTTGCCTGATCCCTCAAAACACTATAAAAATTAATTGGCTGCCTACCCACTAAAAACCGGACTGCCTGGAAAGAGACACAATTATAGAGATTCAGGTATTGTATAGTTCACAACCAAAAATACAATTTTACCCTTATGAAACACAAGTTAAAGGGACAATGTTAAATAGTTTAGATAAACATGTAGGTTGTATATAATTAGGTTTGTTTCTAATACAGTGGTTACACTGTTTTAGTGTTTTAGGTTGTGCTTCTCAAAGTATTGCGAACCCCAGGTTCAAAATTCATGAGCTTGACGGCCAAATATTTTGAGATTTTTCTAAGATAATTCATTGGTGTTCGGTTATTTGCCTTTTGGTTTTTAAAGCTTTAAGGGGAAACCACCCGCCCCCAAAATATGTATGAGTTTTCAGAGGACAAAATCCCCAGCCATCTTGTCTCTTCCTATCTCATACCCACATCATTGTTCTCTACACCCTCCTCAGTCTCCCTTGGCCTCCTCAGATAATGACTTTCCTCTTAGTCTCCTCCTGCCTTGTATATCCTGAGCACTCCATCCTCCTGCAACCTCTAAATCTACATGCTGCGCTCTCCATGTACATTTCAAAAGGTCTTTGATGGCCCCTACAGTCCCTGTGTCCTAAGAGTGTCCTGTCTAGCCCATCAGCCATAGAGTGGCAGCTGTGTGACCTGTGGGCCTGAATACAGTCCAAGTGAAAATAGCAGGAAGTGGTAGACGTCTTTATTAAGAGCAGCTTCACGTCAGCCACAATTCAAGAGAGTTGGCGGTTTTTCAGAGCGCCATTATTAAGGGCACAAGGGTAAACTACTCTACTGCATAGGTAAGATGGGAAGTATGGCAAGAGACCACCCTGGCTTCATCAGGAGATTTTCAATGATCTAAAACTCAAGAGTCCTACAAGAAGTGGAAACTAGGTCAACTTACAAATAATGAATATAAACAAATAACACAAGCACGTAGGTACTAAATTAGAAAGGCTAAGCCATAAAAGAAGATTAAACAAGCTAGAGACATAAAGAGTTACCAAAAAAAAAATTCTATAGATACATTAGAAGCAAGAAGACGCCCAAGGACAGGGTAAGCCACTTATTCAATTTGGGGTGGGGTGGGGGGGGGGAGAACAATAGGGATAAATATCTTTTTTGTTTTAGTTTTCACCAAAAAGTTTAGTAGTGATAGGACACCTAGCATAGGAAATGCCAGTGAAAATGAGGTAGAATCAGAGGCTAAACTAGTGAAAGAACAAGTTAAAAATCACTTAAACAAGTTAGCTGTCTTCAAGTCACCAGGGCTGAATGAAATACATCTTAGAATACTCAAGGAGCTGACTGAGGAAAATGAGAGAGATTCCAGAGGACTCGAAAAGGGCAAATGTAGTGCCAATCTATAAATAAGTAAATAAGCACAACCCAGGGAATTACAGACCAGTCAGTTTTAGTAACCATGAAGATAATGGAGCATATAATTTGCAAACACCTAGAAGAAAATAGATAGACAATAATAAGGTGATAATTAACAGTCAACATGGATTTGTCAAGAACAAATCATGTCAGACCAACCTAATACCTTTCACTGACAGAATAATGTCTTGTGGATAGGGGAGAAATGGTATATCTTGACGATAGTAAGGCTTTTAATACTGTCTCACATGATGTTTTCAAAAGTACAACCTAGATGGAGCTACTATGAGGTAGATCTATAACTGGTTGGAAAACTGTTTCCAGAGAGTAGTTACCAATGGCTCACAAATCAACCCTTCCCTTGAACCCCACTGCCATCAACCTTCGAACATGTACAAGTACTGTCTCCTTTTTTTCTAATCCTCATGAAATCATCTCTTTCTCCCATCACTTTCCCCTTTCCCAAGTTTAACTCCTCATTGGTTTCTTTTCTTTCACGGAATAACTTCACTTAAGGTCTGCATAATCTGATCCATGCCTCTACTTCTAAGGATTTTCTCCTTCTAAGCCTTCTCCTGGAAGAAGATATGGTTTGGCCTCCATTTTACACATGAAGAAACGAAAGCGCAGAAGGTGATCAAAACAAGTCAATGACAGAGCCAGGAATAGCATGCGGAACCCTTGATTCAATGAGGCCTTATGGTGTTCTCACTTACATTGGTTGTTCTCATGTGTAACTCCATTGAAATTAGCGCTCATTTGCACCAATGTACATGAGATGAGACTTATGCCCCATGTCTAGTATTACAACCATACAACTATCCTTTCTTAAATATTTCCAGAGGGGTAGCCATGTTAGTCTGTGTACAGCAAAAACAATAAGAGTCCTGTGGCACCTTATAGACTAACAGATTTTCTTCGGCATAAACTTTCGTGGGCTATCACCTACTTCGTCAGATGCATGAAGTGGAAATCACAGAGGAGAAGTATATATACACATGCCAGGATGGAGGAGGGCAAGTGTTAGCAAAGTCAGTTCAGAGAGCAGATGGGGCCTATTCACACCTGTTGATAAATGTGTGAACAGAACAATCACTTTTTGTAGTGTGATAACCATTCCAAGTTCCTATTCAGCCCCAATCTGATTGTGTCAAGCTTGCAAATCAGCTCCAGCTCTGCAGTTTCATGCTGAAGTCTGTTTTTGTAGTTTCTTTGTTGAAGTATGGCAACTTTCAGGTCAGCTACTGAGTGTCCATGGAGGTTGAAGTGTTCTCCTACAGGTTTATGGATGTTGCCATTTTTTATGTCGGATTTGTGTCCATTTATCCTTTTGTGTAAGGACAGTCCGGTTTGGCCGATGTACATAGCAGAGGGACATTGCTGGCACATGATAGCATATACCACATTAATGGATGTACAGGTGAATGAGCCCCTGATGGTGTGGCTGATGTGGTTCGGACCTGTGATGGTATCACTGGAGTTGATGTGCAGGCAGAGTTGGCAACGGTGTTTGTTGCAAGGATAAGTTCCTGGATTACTGTTCTTGTTGTATGGTGGTCGGTTGTTGGTGAGTATTTGCTTCAGGTTGGGGGGCTGTCGGGGTGCAGCTATACTTGAAAATTAAGTCGACTTAAGCATGCTTAAGTCGACTTAATTTACCCCGCGTCTACACTACAGTTTCCTTAAGTCGACTTAAGAAAAATAAAGTTGACTTAATGAAAATTAAGTCGACTTTATTAAACCTTGACTTAATTCAACTTAAGGCTTAAGTAGACTCCCTAGCATCGACTTAAGCCAGTGTAGATGTGGGGTAGCCCTAAGTCGACTTAGGGCTACCTCAGGACAACACCAATGTCCTCCCTGCTGGGGCGGGGTGCAGGGGGAGCCTGGCATGCCCTGCCCACCCTGCCCCTATGCCCTGCCAGGGTCCCTGTCCCCCTTTGCCCCATTGTACCTAGGTACAATGGGGCAAAGGCTGAGCCCCTTGGCACTGTCAAGGGGTGCCCTCCAGCCCCCGTGGACCTGCCCTAGGCCCCCCTAGCCCCTAGAAATCGACCTAGGCATCCAGTGTGGATGCTCTAGGTCGACTTTGTAAGTTCCCCCCAAAGTCGACTTAAAATTTAAGTGTAGACTCACTAAGTCGACTTAGTTAAAGTTGACTTAAATTTCCAAGTGTAGACATAGCCTCGGTGAGCAAGGATAGCCCATCCTCCCAGGGCTTGAGAGAGCGTGGGATCATCTCCAACCTTTCTTAAATAGTTTAGTATAGAGGCAAATTCACCGCATTACTATCACTCCCCCCACTCCATAATTTACAAAGCCGGTCAGTAAAATAAATACACAGTTTGCAATATAGTACTTAATTGCTTTTCAGTATACCAAGGAAACATAATACAGAAATAATAGCAACAATCCAGAGTACACGTCATTAAAACCAGAAACCTTCAAATTAAATTTGTGAACTTCCCTAGGAAATAAGAGCTTTCTCTCAATGCCGCATTGCTGCTTAAAGATTGAATTAACCATTTCCGATATGATTTATTTACAGCATCAAAGTCAATCTGACTTTGCAAAATAGTCACGATCAATGTGAATAACACAGTTTCTTACGGAGGCTGAAGAGGTGTATTACCAGAACACTAAGTGACTGGTTATTGTCTCCCTGCCTATATATCTTTAAAAGCAATGCCATGCTCCTGCAATAGGACACAAATGCCTGCTTAGGTTCTGTCCGGAATCGGGATGCTTTTTTCAATCAGATCTTACTTTGTTCAGCTGTTCTCCCTGAAATTCTGCTTAAAATACAAAAACCCTTTAAAATGTCCTCAGAATTCGGAAGTCAAATGACCCAGCTGTCAGTGATTACATTTGATTAAAGCAACATTAAAAGTGACAAGAATTGCATGATTCAAAATGCTAAATCCCCCCTCTCCCAAAATATACCGAGTATTTGAAACTGTCTGAATGTGCTGGGTAGGGTTTGCACCAGAAACTGTCATTGCTATTCAGTTCTAGTGCCATAGGATGAAAGGAGGAAAACAGTAAAGGAAATCCACCAGAGAATAAAAATGAAAGGATAATTTCTAACTACTCTACTGATTTCCTAAAATCTTGAATTCTCAGAAATATTAAAAAGTATCAAAAACTTTTACCTACAGCTTTTACATACCGAGAGAAGCTCATTAATCATCCTGTGTAGGTTAAATTCTTGAACTGCTACCCACCGGCCCTTTCTCTTCTCTCTTGCAAACTTTTATCATTATTTGGCTTCTGGCCCTGTTTTGAAAATGATCAGTGGGTTTTAAGCAGAGGCACATGACCCCTTCCAACTTCAATCTGAAATGAATTTACAATGGCCTTGCATTGGGACTCATTTATAGGGTGATGAGATACCCCATGTGAAAAATCCTGACACTTTTGGGGGGAAAGAGTGAGCAGAGGGATGGAGGGAGTGGAGCATATTTGCATATACAAGACAAAGCCTGTAATATTAGGAAATCTAGTCATCTCACTCATTTATGCAGTTTTCCAGATCCTAAGTTTCAAAAAGGATTTTCCATGGTCAGACTATAGGCCAGAGTCAGGTATAATAGCCTCATGCCCATTGGCCAGGAGCCTGAGACACTGGCTGTATTGCAATAACAAAATTCTCATCTTGGAGAAACAATATGGACCTTGTGCAACTGGGAAGGAATTTTTATGTGAATCAAAATATAAGAGACAAGGTGGGTGAGGTAACTGTAGCTGGTAAACCAACCAACTTTTGTTGATGGAATGGACATGCTTTTAAGCTTCACAGAGGTCTTCTTCAGGCACACCTCCAAAGAAAAACTTAAGGAAGATCTCTGTGAAGTTCAAAACCATGTCCTTTCTACCAGCAAAAGTCAGTCCATTAAAATTTTCTTTACCTCATTTTCCTTGTGTCTCAGACCTGCAACCAACACAATTACAACGCCACTGCAAACCTAATATAAAATAGTAAAGGGATGTTTCCCGGGAAATTGGGGCATTACAGAACCACAGAAGACAAAGGGGCAATGTTGAGATAAACCATTGCTGACCTTCAATTTACAGCCCATGCTGCCTGATCCTGTAGTGCACCAGGACTCATACTAGTAGCCCCAGTTACAGACATTTTCATGAACCCTGGGTGGGAATCATATCTGGTTCCTCAATGAGAAGTGAAGTTGCCTACACACACTCTCTTCCCCCTCCCTCAAAGTACCAATTCTACTCAGGGCATGATTTTTATAGATGCATAGACTCTAAGGTCAGAAGGGACCAATATGATCATCTAGTCTGATCTTCTGTACAATGCAGGCCACAAAAACTCACCCACCCACTCCTGCAATAAACCTCTAACCTATGACTGAGTTATTAAAGTCTTCAAATCATTATTCCTGGTTACTTAAACATCTGTACTCTTTTTCTTTGTTAGAAAACATTCTAGGGTTATTTCTTGCACACAGGTGGTTGCTTTTCATTCAAACTCTCATTTTGGCTAATGACTGCAGACATTAGTGAAACTCTTAGCAGCGTCCTGAAGTGGTATGGTTGACATAAAAGATCAACAGAGTAATAAAGTGCAGTTTTCAGAAGCCACTGATTCTATTTCTGACACTCACCAAAAGGCATAAGTTGCTGATGTTATGCTGCTCCTCTAAAACAATTAAAGGAGCGAGAACCGCTCAGCAGAGCCATGTTCTCTCTCTGGGACAGTAGCCATTTCATCAACACTGCTGGTCCTCTAGACCCTCTGTTTTGCTTCTCTCTTGATCACAAAGTCCCCTTTGAGTGTCAGATTTATCAGTTGGCTCCATCTTAGATGCCAGAAGGCTGGTAAAATTGTGGAGATTGATGGAAGGGTGTGTGTGTGGGGAGAAATAAAGATTTGCTTTTAGACTATAGAAGTGTAATTGCATGGAAGCAGGTCTGCATGGCTATGTCTACACTTACAAGTTAAGTCGACTTTGTTAAGTCGACTTAAGGTTGACTTTAAGTTGACAAAGTGGACCTTGTTAAGTTGACTTAAATTGACTACACTTTAAGTTGACTTTGTTAAGTCGACTTAACAGTAGAGATAGCTGTTATATTTGCTGTAAGTCAACTTAATAAAGTCAAGTTAGCCTTAATCCCTGTCTACACTAGCCTTAATTCGATTTAAGGAGTCGACTTAAGACTTAGGTCGACCTAAAAGAAGGTGTTAAGTCGACTTAAGCTTTCCTTAAGTCAACAGAAGGAAATGCTTAGGTTGACTTAAGAAAAGTCCAGTGTGGATGCGGCTTTGTTCAGGTCGACTTAAGTGTCCTTAAGTCGATCTAACTTACCAGTGTAGATGCACCCCATGTGCCCTCTGCCATAGTGCACCCACAATTAGAACCTCCTCTAAGCCCCTTTCTAATAACTATTGCTTCCCTGTTCTTCATTTTAAGCGCATCTCATCCTATTTGGAGGACGGGGTGGATTGCACCCTCTGTAAGTTTACAGATGACACTAAACTGTGGGGAGTGGTAGATATGCAGGAGGACAGTGATAAGATACAAAGTGACTTGGAAAAATTGGAAGATTGGGTCAAAAGTAATCAGATGAGGTTCAACAAGGACAAGAGCAGAGTCCTGCACTTAGGACAGGAGAATCCCATGCACTGCTACAGAGTAGGGACTGACTGACTAGGCAACAGTTCTGCAGAAAAGGACCTGGGGGTTACAATGGACAAGAAGCTGGATATGAGTCAACAGTGTGTCCTTACTGACAAGAAGGCTGATAGAATATTCAGCTGCATAAGCAGAAAGATTGCCAGGAGATTGAGGGATGTAATTATTCCCTTGGCACTGGAGAGGCCTCATTTGGAGTACTGTGTCCAGTTATGGCCCCTACCTCACTACAGAAAGGATGTGAACAAATTGGAAAGAGGGCAATGAAAATGATTGGGCAGTTGGAGTGCATGACTTATGAGGAGAGGCTAAGAGAACTAGGCTTGTTTAGTGTGCAGAAGAGAAGGATGAGGGGAGATTTGATAGCAGCCTTTAACTATCTGAAAGGAAGTTGCAGGGAGGATGGAACGAGTCTGTTCCGGTTATGACAGATGACAGAACTAAGAGCAATGGTCTCACATTGCAGCAGGGGAGGCCTCGGTTGGATATTAGGAAAGCCTTTTTCACAAGGAGGGTGGTGAAACACTGAAATGGGTTACCTAAGGGGTTGGTGGAATCTCCATCCTTAGCGGGTTTTAAGGTGCAGCTTGACAAAGCCATGGCTGGGATAGTTTATTTGGGGTTAGCCCTGCTTTGAGTATAGGTTGGACTAAATGATCTCCTGAGGTCCCTTCCAACCATCATCTACTATGATTCTGTCATTTCAAGATGACTGAGTCAGGGTTATCTGTGTGTCTATTGCATTTGATTTTGATTTAGTGCAATAAGTATGGGAATGATAGTTTTGTTTGTCAGATAAATATAAACTAATATATTAGAGGAAAATGTATTTCCATAGACTGTTTCTACAACTGGACAGTGGAAGCTAGGTCTCATTTCAGGAAAGTCTTTCTTTAAGTATGTGCTGAAAACTCATTGAATTCAGTCATTGATTTCTGTGCTTTCAGCAGTATTAACTCTTTTAATTGGTAGGATTTAAAATTCTTTACTTTGCTCATGCAATATCCTGAGTCATCAAAAAAGGACATAGAAGTTGGAACAGTTTCCTTCATGCTGCCAAGATGGTATACATTTGGCACTGCTAGAGTAAGTCTGAGTGCGTGCAAAGCTCTGACTCAGATTGCAGAAAAGCAATTACTCGGTTGTTATATAGACCACTACCTACTTTACTATGATAAAATCGTATTAGTAGATTTTAATGTCAGAAGAAACTATTATCTTCTCTGGCCTCTTGCATGGCACGCAGAACCTCACCCAATAATTTCTGCCTCAAGACCATAAATTCCTTTTGATCTATAGCACATTATTTAGAAAGACAACCAATCTTGCTTTTAAGACTTCAGGCAATAGAAAAACTCTGCCCTCCCCCCTCCATCTATGCCTCTTGGGTCTCCAGTCTTTTCCTGCTAAATTAAAGCACCACCTATTTAAAAAAAAAAAAAAAAAAAAAAAAAAACTTGTATGCACTTGACTAATCAATACACTTCTTGACCTCCTACTGGAGAAAAATAGTTTGAATTTATTTAGTATCTCCCTATAAGGCACATTTTCTAGACCTCAAGTCATTCTTGCAGCTCTTTTCCAAACCCTTTTCAGTTTGTCAACATCCAGTTTGACTTTTAGATACTACAATAAAAAGTTACTCCACTAATGACACTACATGCCTGAGGAACTAGAGAGTCATGTGATGAAACATGTATGTTTAATACTGAAATATGACATGGATATATTTTATACTACATATTTGGACAAGAAAGTAATTATTAAAACTTTCAGGGGCCAGTCTCCAAAACTTGCACTCCTCAGGTATGAGATAGCTCATTATGCCAGTCTCATTGCTCAGCTACACCCAGTTCTCTACTCACACTTCCACCACTGGTCAGATTTATTTGTTATTCAGCCCACCCTATTTTCTCCACAGGTTCATAGCCCCGGTCTTCCCCATTTCTTTGTCTGATATTAGTGCCCCCCCAACAAACTGGCTCCCTATCTCCTTGCCTAACTAATCCCAGCTTCCCCTTGTCCCAAAACACTCTTTTCCTTCCACAGCTTTGGCTCATATTCCATCCACAATGGAACCAAGGTGCTTCCTCCTTCATGCTGCCTGGGTATGTTAGAAGGCTCACTCACTACTCAGGTATCTCCTCCTGGCCACTCTGTCATAAGCTCCTTCCAGGTCTGACATCCCTTTCTACTACTTGTTCATATGCCACCTGCAACTATGGATACTTTCTTCTGGGCTTAGTCCTCCAATCAGGATCTCTAGTACTCCCTTTCTAGAATATCAACATCTTCTCAGATAACTGACCCAGGTAGCCTTCTCCTCCCTTAACCTATCTACACTACTTCTCCCACTGGCTGGTACAGAAATCTAGGTCCACCCACTATTGTGAGTTCTACTCCAGGAACACTCTATTGGACAATTTATAACTGTCTCTGCCTCTCTCTGAGATGCTGTAGCACTTTCCTCAAATTCCTTCCTATATAATCTGATTCCCCATCTTTGGGTTTAACAACCCCAACTCCCACCTTCTGAGGAATACAGATTACTTAACTCAGTGACACTAAATAGATTGCTATTCTCCCAGAGAGCAAGTACAACCTTCTTCCACTACATCCCCTTTCACCTGCCAACTCCCTGGCTCTATAGTAACACCATGTGTTCTTTCTCAGCTGGGCTCTATCATCCATCAACCTTTCAAGCCCTGGCTCTCCTCCAGTTGCTGCCTATCAGGTTAATTAACTTAATTTAACCTGCTCTATCTTGTAGGTGATGAACACCCTATTACAGGGTGCTAATAGAAGAGGGATTGAGAGCATGAGAGAGAGGCTTTTTGTTCTCAGTGCTTGTTCCTGAGCTCATCCTAGTCTGAAGCAGGTGGTATCAACCATTACAAGGAAAGTCTGGCTTCACCTCAGCAGCTGTGGGTTAGAGTATGCTCAGCTCTCTGTGGGAATAGTGCATGTACAATCTCATCAGCTTTCAAGAAAGGAATATGCTAGTGAAGCTGGAATGTTTAGAGCTATTTGTTGCTGTAATCATAGATGTCTCTAGTGAGCCTCACAAAGTTTCTAACTTGACCAAATTTAGGAAGATTTGCACAGGGGTAGCAAAAGGCACTGGAATAGAAAGGCAAATTCTTGCAATATGCTAGGAAAATTTGACTGAATTAAGTTTAGTGCCTGCAGAGCTCATTGTGTTATGGTCATTACATTATTGTACGGTTGTATGTAACTTATCTAGGAGATATGACAAAGCAAACCTTGGGAAGTTTAATGACTTTCAAAGGACTACTTTTTCCAACAGGCTAAGACCAGAATGAATTTTTAGTTGAGTAGGTTTCCTAGAAAATACATAGGATGAGGTGAATGCAAATTGTCCACTTTCATAAAGCAGCACCTCTAGGAGAAATCCAGTGTTTGATAGATAACCAACTCACAGTCTTTTCAAACATCCATACAAGATAAGGGAAGGAGTCTCAGAGTCATGAATGTTATTGTTTTGAACAAAAGGGGTTATGAGCTTGTAACCACAAGAGAACCACTTGTGGGGTTTGAAGAACTGTTCTCTGGAGAGATCCCTTGTTAGTGTCAGGGGTAATTTCAGATAAGCTTATTTGAGTGCATGTAGGTTTGGGATTTTAGCATGTTTTCTCTGCAGTGTTTTTACCCAAAGAAAAAATGTGCTTGCTTAGAAAGAGCTGTGTGGTAGTTGTAGCAATTACACTGTTTACTACCTTTGAGGAGAATAGTAAAGCAGGCCTGCTTAGGCAATCTGAGTTTGCTGGGGAGATCAGTCTGTAGGCAGGGAGCACTGTAGCCTGGAAAAACCCCATTTAAGAAGAAGATAGAGGCAGTGGAAGCCTAAAAGTGGGAGCCTTGCTGAACTACAGAGAGGAATATAGATGCAATTGCCCTGAACTGGGACATGCGCATCCAAGACAAAAGACTACCCCTTTGCCAAATTTCAAAATTCTGTTCCAAAGCATGGACCCTTGAGCTTCACACAAAAAGCTCTCTAGAATTTAACAGGGACAAAACAATACTTTCCCCTACTAATCTTAGTCTCAGAAATGGCTGAACCATTTTAGATGAAACTTTCTAAATATGTTTAGCATGTGGCAGACACTCAGAATGGAAAAATCTCCCCCTCCCCCTTTCAGTTATTAAAGTTTGGCAAAGCTATATGAAACTGAAAACAGGGTTCTATAATGGGAAATATTGGGCAACCTTAAAAACAGGCAGAGCTACCTGCCCCACATATTGTATATTTCAAGATAAAAATTCTATTACATATCACAATTATTATGCTTCTAAATATCCTGTAAATCAGGACGCTGTCATGTCCATAGATCACAGAGGCTACGATGCATCAAAAAGCTGTAATATTCACAGACACTAGTAGGTCCATCTGAAAATTAAAAATGAGGAATCATAGATCCTCTACTTTCTCATTATTTTTCATTGAAAAAATCTGTAAATAAAATTTTGCAGGCTATATAGGCTGCACTGCCCTCCACCTTTGTAACGGTTGCTATTTAAAAGAAAATAGGCTCCACTCTAAAAAGTCATTTGAAGACTGTTATCTGAGAAGCTATTTTTTTAAAAACAAAATCATTACACCCAAGCTTTACAGAAATCACATTCCTGTTATTGCTCATAGCTACCACATCTTCAATGTTTTACTGCAGTGTGAGTTCATATAGAAATTCCACCAAATTGCTTGCCAGCAGATACTCACATGTTACAGACCAGTCTTCCAAACTTTGCTACTGCCAAACGCAGTGTAACCGTTCCCAATGTCACAACAACAGCACAGAAGAACACACATTATGAACACTTTGGTTTCTATTTCCTAAGGAGACAGTGGGCACAAGTCAAGATCATGGGATTTGAGTCTATTGCTCATCAGTTATGCATGAGATGACTCAGCCTATATTAGGGAAAAAACAGCTTTTGTCTCATCTGTAGTCAGCATGGCTCTTGGCATCCCCATCCTCTGCCTGGCTTTCCTACTTTGTCCATTAGAGCTGGGTACAAAAGCAGTCTTCCTTGTGCTGCGTGCCATCAACTTACAACCATCCTAAGAATGAATAGTAGCTTCCCTGTAGCAGAGTAACATTTACATCTGCACTGGCGGTTGGGTTTTTATGGTTATTGTTCTGGGGTATATGGCTGAGCATATGGATTGAGCAAATCAGATCTCAAAAAATAGCCAATATTTGTTTTAAAAAATAGCTAAAATAACCTTCCACTTCATAAACATACAAGAAATATGGGTATAAAATGTGCTGTGCTATCTCCTCATGACTAAGTTATATTACCGTGCTTTATGGAACCATAAACCATACAAGACAACATTACTCACATGTCACTTCAGTACACATATCCCAAGGAAAACAGACAGAAATTCCATCAGAAGCCTGTAAATAGCTGCTACCAGCTCACAGAATCATCCGCTCTCACTTTCTTACAGTAACATTTACACCACTCAAAATGCATACTGACCAACAAGGATTAAAGGAGGAATCAGCACTAGATAGATTATATCAGCCCCTTCAGGCGCTGCCTTTACAGGCCAGCTGTAAAATTCTGAGGGTGTTATGTCTTATACTCAGACTGTAAGCTCTTTGGGTCAGGGACTTTTTGTTCATTGTTTGTACAGTACGTAGCACAATGGAGTTTTGGATTATGGGTGGGGCTCATAGGCACTGTCCAAATACCACACCTGAACCACACCTGGACCAAATGTCCTCATACACTTCATTGCTGGCATGTGACACAAGCAATCAAAATGGCAAATGCCTGAGATGGATAAAAGCCGGGGTTGTGAGGCACAGTGCTGAGATTTACAAATTGAACTAGATTTGAACTATTATTGTCCCCTTGCTGGGTGATAGCAGATGACATGGTTTTACTGGTCAGTTTCCCATTTGGAGATGAAATAGTTGGTGCAAAGTCAGGATTTTCTTACAGCAGTTTGTTTGCAAATAATGCATAGGTAGTGTTTCCTCCGACAGACGCAGGCACAAATTGCAAATGAACAACTCCCTTTTGCAGACACTTCAGCCATACCACCTCAGACCGAGGAACAGCTGTCTGGTCACTGTCCCTCTTGGTTCCTCACTGCAATTAACTGCATAACACAGAGCTCCCTTTTCCTGCTCCAGCTCATGATCTGGGAGACCCACAAGATCAGAGCTCCTCACATGGGGCAACACAAGCTGGAAAGGTGAATCTGATAGTACAATTTCCTTTGTATGCAAAAATGCTACAAACAGCTAATGGTGAATGTTTTGACCCGGACAGTCTCTTTCAGGTGATCAGGATGGTATTACATCAGTGACTTACAATGTGCAAGCCATTGTCAACAAGCCCTTACTCATAACCCTGTACATAAATGACATTTTCTCATGGTGTGAATTAAATACACTATTTTAAATAATCAAATATATAAAACACATTCAATAATATGCAGTTGTAGAGACAATAGCAATCTTTAGCGTGGTTTGAATCTTGGACTTTTACATCCCTAGCACAGGCTCCATCTCTTGTACTGAAATAGCGACTGTTATCTAGATAGGCCAGTTGTTAGATCAGAATTGGCATTATGATGGTGTAAGCCGCCCGGCTCAATTGCGGTGCAGACTGCCCTGCAAAATCCAATACACTGGAAAGGTCTTCTTCCAGATTTGACCTGGTAATTTTCAAGTCAGTTTTGGAAGACAAAATTATTCAAGGGTGCAGGCTAAAAATATGGTTGTGACATGAAGTACAGACACACTGTTATTTGTTTCTAAGAAAGATGTTAGTCTCTCTCTGTGTTACTTTCTTTCAGAACAAGATTTACCTTACTGGTAAGCCAGACTGAGTTGCAGGCCTGTGAGGTACTTTAGAAAAGAAAATGACAATCTTCTGAGAAATTTCCTTGGTACTAAGACATTTTGAACAACTCAGAACCAATATAGCTATTGGGGTGGGGGTGGGGGGAGGAATGTTATTCTTGGGAAAGCTTTAAAATCTATATAAACGGTAGTGTCAACGCTGCACCTTTTCAATAAGGGTAAAGATCAAGGATTAGCGATTATAACCTCAGTAAAAGAGCTGCTGTTTCACACTAAAATATGATATTGAACATAATGTGCTTTTAATAAAAACTGTTATTTAAATATGATATGTTAAATGTTTTGTTATAAGTGATTGTTGGGGTTTGTTTATTGGATGTATTGTTTAGAAAGCAGAAATTACCTTTTAAGAACAGAACATTGTTAGCTAAAGCACTGGAGATGTAGTTTTAAAAATGTGCTTCAGAATGGGGTTTTTATGTACTTGTCAGAGAGAAAATTACTAAAACAAGGCATGTACCTGGTTCTCTACCATTGTACATAGAGCAGGTTGTTAGGTGCATCTCTTAAGGCTAAACAAGTGCAGTGTGTATGCAACCACAGAGTTTGTGGCATCGTGCATTATATTCCATGGAATGTTAAAGAACTGAATATTATATGACCATTAATGACTCCTACTTTTTGAAAAGGTGCAACAATATTAGAAGGGTAATCAAATCTCACTGAAATGTATGCTAAAGACTTCTGTGACAGTAGAAAATGTTTCCTCTACATACAACACTGCACAAATGCAGAATATGAGGACCTGTGTGAACCATTCATAGTAAATGCTGCAGTCTTATTTGAAACATTTTTAATACATTAGAGTCTATACGGTTCAAACAGGGCCTCATAGTGCTAGACACAGTAAAAACATACAGTAAATGAGAACCCCTGCCAAAAAAAGCTTAGGGACTGAAATCAATGGGAGTTAGGTGCTAGGATAACTTAAAAAAAAAACCCTATATGTATCTTTAGGTTGCTAAATACATTTAAAAATCTGGGTCATAGAAATTAAAATAATTGAACTGAATTCAATGAATTATGCTCTTTTTTTCTATTTGCAAATTATGTACAGACAGAATTTGAGCCTGATTCACTGCTGTGTAAGCCAATTTTATGGCCATATAACTCAATTGACTTCAAAGAAAAATGTGTTGGTGAATCAGAGCTATTGTCTCTAGTTCATGAAGCAATACTAAGCAATTGTAGGCTGTCACTAGATGGCAACAGTGAACTCCTATGGTAGAACAAAATTTTTAGCAGGGTGCCATGGTCCATATTCTTGTTTTTCAGCATATTGTGGTAAATCAACGTAATGATTGAAATTATATTTTGTGTTTATAGGTAACAAATTTTATTTAATAAATTTGGCTTTAGAACCAGACAGGGGACTCCATGTTGTATACTTTTATTGCATATGCTGCCACATTAATACAACAGCTTGGATTTCTCCTGCAGCTACATATGCAGCATAAAGTTTACTCTTCAAATGTAAATGGGCACATAAAGGGGAGGGAGTAGGAGGACTAGAATAACAATAAGCATGATAATGATCAGTCTGGGGGATGCTGCCCATACTGACTTCCAACTCTTGTTATGAGCATTATCAAATGGAAGGGAAAGGGCGCTAAGGGGAATGAGAATGAATGAGTGTGTGGAAAACTGGGGGCAGTGTGACGCATACTTTGAATATCTTTAGGTTTTAAACTGGAAAATGACCTGTCTGCTTAAATTCACTAGCAGCGCAAGACAATAATGTAAGAAACAAAGAACACTTCATTTCCTTACCTCAGGAAGTGAAGTCTGTGTGCCTGCAAACAGCAACAGTTAGGCCATGAAGAAAGAATGAACTATTTTCTTTAGTAAGGTAGATGCTATTGTACATAACTGCCTTAACCCTGCATGTAGAGGACAAAGGAGGGAAGGAGCAGGCAAAAAAAAAAAAGGAAATTGTAGTGTCCATTCCATATTCTGGGTAGTGCAGTTCCGGTTGCAGCACAGATGGGAGCACCCCGTCTGTCCCTCCCTACTGTTTGCCAGAAGCTGGGAACGGGGGACAGCAGGGGATGGATCACTTGATGATTACCTGTCCTGTTCATTCCCGGCATTGGCCATTGTTGGACGACAGGATACGGAGCTAGATGGACCATTGATCTGACCCAGGATGGCCATGTGACCTCCTTCCTGCAATCTGGACTGGTGTGTAGCTGTGTCACCCCAATCCCTCACTCCTGGGGCATGATTTACTCAGCTTTGCTTTGTGACCCACCCATTCCTGAGTCAGCCCACAACCGGCCTTCTGCGAGTAATCAGTCCCTGACCTAGTGAAGGTCAGCTGCTCATGGGATTGACCCCCAGCAAATACCCACAGCCTCAGATGCAACCCTGGGAACTGCTCCAAACCTGGAGTCTGCTGTGCCCAATGAAGAAGTGATGCACTGCGCGTGCTGCCTCAATGCATGGAAGAGGCCTGTTGTTTCCTGGCGCAGAATGCCTCCAGTGCTCACTATCAAGTGCCATAGCTCTGGGCTGCACTCGCTGACTTACTAAGATGACATAGATGATACCAGAAACAATAAAAAGTGAATGTTACATGAGGACTATTTTTAAACATGCAGTTAATGCACGCTTACTTGAATCCCTGCTTGATGGACATGCACCTCACCCAAGACTGATTATGCACTTCTGAACTTGCAGAAAATGGGCACATAATAGCACAGGATAAGGCCTCATCTGGGATATTATGTCTGATTCTGGGCACCGCATTTTGAGAAAGATGTGGACAAATTGAAAGAAAATCCAGAGAAAGACAACGAAAATGATTAAATCTCTAGAAAACATGACATTTGAGGAAAGATTTGAAAAAACTGCATTTGTTTCCTCTGGAGAAGAGTGAGGGGAGACATAACAGTCTTCAAACATGTACAAGGCTGTTATAAAGAGGATGCTAATAAATTGTCCTCCTTATCCACTGAGAACAGACAAGAAGTAAAGGGCTGAAATTACAGGAAGGGAGATTTAGGTGAGACATTGGGAATAACATCCTACTAGTCAGGTTAATTAAACACTGAAACCAAGTACCAAGGGAGGTTGTGGAATCTCCATTCCTGTAGGTGTTTAAGAACAGATTAGAGAAACACCTATCAGGGATGGTCTACATAATAGTTGCTCCTGCCAGAATGCAGGTGACTAGACTAGAGGACCCCTCGAGGTCCCTTCAAGACCTACATTTCTGTGATACTATGACATAAGTAAGTCATTAATGCAAAAGTGATCAGAATAGAGCTCTTAATGGTGATGTTCTCTATAAGCAACTCTGGATCTGTTTGCTTAGAAATGTCTTATGGACCTTATGTAGAAAGTAATTTAGTTCCTCCAAATTCAACATGTTTAGAAATGTTTCTAAAGGTCTGTCAAGTTTAGATTGTATCAAGTGTTAGATAAAATATTCAGAGAAATGTTCCAAGTTTTCACCTTGCTTACCCTTTATTACCTTAATATTCTGATGTTATTCCTCCTGTGTTTACTTTTCATTGCCTCTGGAGTCAAGAACAATCATTCCTGCAGCTTTGAGGCTGGATAAAACAACATTTAAATGTAGTTTTCTCCCACTCAGATGTGTTGTTCTGCTCTTGCTAAGCACAAATGGATGTTCCTCTCATCACTTTATTCAGCCTCTTTAATAACTTGTGTGGGTACAGTACATGAAGTAATCTCACATACTGTTTTGTACAGAGGGGAGTTGTGGGCCATGTCAGTCCCATGATATTACAGAGATGAGGTGGGTGATATAATATCTTTTATTGGATCAACTTCTGTTGGTGAGGAAGACAAGTATTCTAGCCACACAGAGCTCTTCTTCATAACCAGACCTGAAGATGAGCTCTGTGTGGCTCAAAATCTTGTCTCTCCCACCAACAGAAGTTGGTCCAATGAAGATATTACCTCACCCACCATATCCCTCTAATATTGCTCTGTGTTCTAAAAAGATATGCAAGATCTGAAAATGCCACCTTTCCTACCACCAGTCCTCAAAAACTATGGGGTGGAGTATGAAGTGTTACTGCATTGACAGGTTTGTCAGTCAATTCCTCATTACCAGTGTTCTTCCATATCATGTTGTAACTAATTCCCCACACAGGAAACATCAGCAATATCAGTGATTCTCCAATATCAGTGAGGGATTGTGGCCCGTATCTGAGACGTTATGGAGGGATTGTCAAGAATCATCTTGCCCTCTGACTACTAATTCATATTACTCATCCATGTGAGCACTCATGATACTGCGAGATGCGACCCTCGGCAGATCAAAAGTGACTACAGGGCTCTGGGAGCATGGGTGAAGGAGTTTGGTGCCCAGGTAGTGTTCTCTTCAATCCTTCCAGTCAAGGGTACTGGCCTGAGCAGAGACAGATGCATCCTGGAGGTGAATGCCTGGCTGCGAAGATGGTGTTACCAGGGGGCTTTGGCTTCCTTGACCATGGGGTGCTCTTCCAGGAAGAAGGACTGCTAAGGGGAGATGGACTCCACCTATCAAGGGAGGGAAGAGCATATTTGGATGCAGACTGGCTAACTTAGTGAGGAGGGCTTTAAACTAGGTTTGAAGGGGGAAGGTGACCAAAGCCCACAGATAAGTCACAATGAGGGAGACCTGAGGGAAGGGATGGCACTTGCAGGGAGCCGGGGCTGTAACAGCAGGGATAAAAGAGAGACTAGTCAGAACTGGGTGGGGAGGGGAATCAAATCAGTGTCTTAGGTGCCCTCATAAATCCCTAATACCTGAGGTGAGTGGGGAAGGATGACACTAGGAGAAAATGCAAGGAGGCAGATGCAACAGGAAAGACAATTGAGAGGGGAAAGTAGGGCAATCGACCTGGTATATTAGATGCCTGTACACAAATGTGAGGATCCTGGGAAACAAGCAGGAGGAATTGGTAGTACTGGCATAGACAAGGAACTATGATGTAATTGGAATAACAGAGACCTGGTGGCATAGCTTGCATGACTGGAGCGCTGCCATAGCTGGATATAAATTGTTTAGGAAGGACAGGCTATGACTGCTTGGAGCTCCACTATGAAAGTGGAAACAATCCTGTTGAAAGTCTCTGGGTTAAATTTAGAGGAGAGTGCAACAAGGGTGATGCCATGGTGGGTGTCTGCTATAGACGGCTAGATCAGAAGGAGTAGACAGATGAGGCATTCTATGGACAACTAGCAGAAGTTTCCAGATCACAGGCCCTGGTTCTCAATTATCCTGACATCTGCTGGGATGACAATACAGCAGTGCACAGGCAATCCAGGAAGTTGTTGGAGAGTGTTGAGGACAACTTCCTGGTGCAAATGCTGGAGGAACCAACTAGGGTCCTTGCACCTCTTGGCCTCCTGCTCACAAACAGAGAAGAATTGATCGGGAACTAGAAGTGAATGGCAACCTGGGCAGCAGTGACCATGAGATGGTAGAATTCAGGATTCTGATCAAAGGAAGAAAGGAAAGAAGCAGAACACAGACCATGGACTTCAGAAAAGTAGATTTTGGCTCCCTCAGGGAACTGGTGGGCAGGATCCCTTCAGAGGCTAATCTGAAGGGGAAAGATGTCCAAGAGATCTGGCTGTATTTTAAAGCAACCCTACTAAGGGCACAGGAAGATACCATTCCAATCTGCAGAAAGAACAGCAAATATGGAAGGCACCCAGCGTGGCTTAGCAGAGAACTCTGCGGTGAGCTGAAACACAAAAGGGAAGCTTACAAGAAGTGGAAGCTTGGACAGATGATTAGGGATGTGTATAAAGTTATTGCTCGGGCCTGCAGGGATAAAATCAGAAAGGCCAAAGGGCAATTGGAGTTGCAGCTAGCAAGGGATGTGAAGGATAACAGGAAGGGGTTCTACAAGTATGTCAGTAACAAGAAGAGGATCAGGGATGGTGTAGGTCCCTTACTGAATGGGGCAGGTATCCTCGTGGTGCATGATGCAAAAAAGGCTGAAGCACTCAATGCTTTTTTTACCTCAGTCTTCACAGGCAGGGTCAGCTCCTAGGCTACTACACTGGGTAACACAGAATGGAGAGGAGGAGAGCAGCCCTTGGTGATGGCAGGTCAGGTTAGGGACTACTTAGAGAAGTTGGATGTGCACAAGTCTATGGGGCTGGATAAACTGTATCTGAGGTTGCTGAGGGAGCTGGCCGATGTGATTGCAGAGCTGCTGGCCATTATCTTTGAAAACTTGTGGCAAATAGGGGAGGTCCCAGATGATTGGAAAAAGGCAAATATAGTACCTATCTTCAAGAAAGGGAAAAAGGAGGACCTGGGGAACTACAGACTAATCAGCCTCATCTCAATCCCTGGAAAAATCATGGAGCAGGTCCTCAAAGAATCCATTCTGAAACACTTGGAGGAAAAGAGAGTGATCAGGAACAGTCAGCATGGATTCACCAAGGGCAAATCATGCCTGACCAACTTGATTGTCTTCTGTGATGAGATGACTGGATTTGTGGATGCGGGAATAGGCATCGATGTGATATACCTCAACTTTAGCAAAGCTTTTGATATGTTTTCCCACAGCATTCTTGTCAGCAAGTTAAGGAAGTATGGGTTGGATGAATGGACCATGAGTTGGATAGGAAACTGGCTAGATAATCGGGCTTAGCGGGTAGGAATCAATGGTTCAGTATCTAGTTTGCAACTAGTTATGGTGGACGGGAAACTGGATATGAGTCAACATTGTGCTCTTGTTGCCAGAAAGGCCAATGGCATATTGGGCTGCATCATTAGGAGTGTTGCCAGCAGATCGAGGGATGTGATTATTCCCCTCTATTCAACACTGGTGAGGCCACAACTGGAATAGTGTGTCCAGTTTTGGGCTCCCCACTACAGAAAGGATGTGGACAAATTAGAAAGAGTCCAGCGGATGGCAACAAAAATGATTAGGGGGCTGGGGAACATGACTTACTAGGAGATTCTGAAGGAACTAGGCTTATTTAGTCTGCAGAAGAGAAGTCTGAGGGGGGATTTGATAGCAACCTTCAACTACTTGAAGGAGTGCTCCAAAGAGGAGGGAGCTAGATTGTTCTCGATAGTAACAGAGGACAGAACAAGGAGCAGTGGTTTCAAGTTGTGGCTGGGGAGGCTGAGGTTGGATATTAGGAAAAACTTTCTCACTAGGAGGGTGGTGAAGCATTGGAATGGGTTACCTAGGGAGGTGATGGAATCTCCATCTTTGGAAACATTTAAGGCCTGGTTAGATAAAACCCTGGCTGGGATGATTTAGTGGGAGTGGTCCTGCTTTTAGCAGTGGGTTGGACTAGATGACCTTAGGAGGTCCCTTCCAACCCTAAGATTGTATGATTCTATGGTTCTATGATCCCATTGGAGGGGAAGTAAGATTGCAAGCTGTCATCTTCTTACATCACCATTATCCATTCAGGTAGTTTTTAAACAACATATTTTTATACAGCACCTGCTCTACCAGTCTAAGTTTGTAACTTTGAAATCTGCCTTGAGTAATGAACAGCAGGCAGACCACAGAATGAATTGTGACTCAAAGTCTCATTTCTTTTACTAGTCCCTGCTAGGTCTGAGGAGGGAGTAAGTTATTTAAACCTTTTCATGTAGTACTTACTTCCTGCCATGCACCAAGCCAGCTACTGTGAGTAGGGGGACAGAGACAGGGCTCCTCCCACTCCCCATCTCTCCAATTCTTGTCCAGTCACTCAGAGGAGTGTCAGAGTAGCATTCTTCTTTTCCTACAGTAATCAAAGCAGTCCTTAGTCAGCCAGGTAAGAGAGCCTTTATTTCACATACTTTCTAGAGCCAAGTAAATATTGTGCCAATCTAGCCCAGAGGTCCAGTCTTGTAGTCTTTCAAAGCAACACTTCTGAACAATTCAGGAGAGGAGGTAAAGAATACTCTATCCAACTGAATCTGCAGGAGGGATTTGGGTAAGAGAATGGAATTGCTTAAATTGGAGCTAAGTCCGGACACCAAAGTTCAATGTTGCATTATTTGTATGAAGGTTTTTACAGCTTATCAGACAATGACAAGGAGACATTTTTTAAAAAATGCTACAATAGTAACGGGATACCCTGGAAATTATGTCAGTGGTGTTATGCCATCAGGAGTCCATGGAGTTACCCAAGCAGAGAATTTGGTCCACTGTCTATATTAATATAAGAGAATTCAGAAGCTTCTGTTGAGGGACAGAACACAGTTAGAGGGAGCAATTAACTATATTCTGTTCTAAAGCCAGCTGGAAATTGTCTTTGATAGCAGAATCCATCAGTGCTGATAAAAGAAACATACTGTGAAGAATATGAAATAAACAGAAATCCAAGACTGTGATTACTGAAGGGCAAGTAGATGCATTTCAACATTTCAAAGCATTTTAGCATTTAGCTTAGTTCACTTAAAGCACATGTACACCATCGTGAATTAAGTTAAATCACTGCTGCCAGTGAAATGGCAATTGGAATGAAGGCTACCCAAGGCTTTGATGATACTCCCTTTGTCATGTGGTTGCTCTATATACTCTACTCTGAGGACAGAACTTGTTCGATTTTTCTTCCATGTGAATTTTCCCATCACCATATGCAATTTAATTTCTATCTGTTGAGCATCTTGTTCTATGCCCATCACTGTGACATCTTACTCTGTGCACATCATCAGTGCAGTAGCTGCCCGTATTGCTATGATCACAAAAATATTGCATCTGAGCCGTGTCACCCATCTTCCCATTCTTTACTAACCATGTGTTAGCCAATCAAATCACTAATTGTCACTATAGGCTAGAGAAAGCCCCAAACAAAACTCCAGGGATAAACAACCTTGAATCTGATGAGTTCATTATTGGAATCTAGATCTGAATTTTGTGACCTGAATCCATCTCTATTATATTACAAAAGCAGGCACACCCTCTGGGGTCTAATACAAATGTCTTCCTAACTGTTATTACCTCTTTTGAAAAATGGCATTCCTTTTTTAATTCTTACCTTGTCAAACACATTTTAGAAAATTAAAAAAAACAAACCACTTTTGCTTCAATAATAGTGAGCTACCCCATTTTTTTCAGAACTCCTTTATTTAAATAATATACTTTCACCCCGGCATATGATTTAAAAAAGTAACTCTGCTTGCTAGAATAAGTTGTGTGAGAACTACCATACACTATGCATCAAGAAATGCACAGTGAATGAACAAAACAAATAAGGTTTTCAATCACTGTATAAGAGTAAATATGTTTTGTTAATAACATACTAAAGTCAAGGGGTTTTAATAACAGGATGTCAGTGAAAAGGATTGTTTTCTGACAATAAAAGCTTCCCTACAAAGATTTTCATAAAGCTCCTGGAATATAAGAATGGAAATTGGTGACTGCTTAGAGAGATACAATCTAGTGCTTCTTGCTTGGAACCAGACACTCAGTTCCAAGCCAGAAGTTTGACTCCTCAGGCCATATCTAGATCTACAGATACTTTATCAGATTTTTCAAACTATAGAAATTGCCCCCTTTGAGGAAATCCAGACCAGGAACTGCTAGGTTCTACTCCTGGTGATGACTCTTAGGCCTGGTTTACACTTGACACTGTTTTCGGCTGCAGTCGAAGGGAAATGTGCAAGCTACATTAAATAACTTGTGTATCTCCCTTTGGCTTTCTCATGCCCACTTACCTCTGTGTCTCCACGGAGACAAAGAGAAACGCCCTTGCTTCAACTCAGCGCTACTCTTCTTGGGGGAGAGGGGGACTTACCGAGTCAAATTCCAGATGAATTGAGTGTGTCTTCACTGACAGCTAAGTTGAAGTGGAAAGATTGAACTGATGGTGGTGAATTTCTCATCATCAGTGTAGACTTGGCCTGAGTCTCATCTGACATAATTAAGCACTGATAGTCCCCATCATGGGATATGCTGCCTCACAGAGTGCTGTGCTTTATTTAGCTAATGTTTGCAAAAACAGAATCCCAAAGAAAATATGGTAGAGTTTGCTTTTACTGGGCAAAAAAATCAGGAGTGTAGAGAAAGAGATTCAAAGATGGCCTGAAAAAATGCTTCACTTATTCTGAATATGTATTAACACCTGAAAGCTATAATGGCAAACAAATCAGCTTCTGAGGCAACAGGTTAGTTAGTCAGTACAGATGAGTCAAAATTTTTCACTCAGAATTTCTTACCAACAATAAATTGCCCATCTTCAGTGGTGAACTGAGTTTTTAAAATAAAATGTTTGTCAATGAAAAACAACAACAAAAAAATCTGTACTATTTTAGGTTTGCAGTTTGAGTGGTTGGGGTTTCTCCTTTCTCTCCATTCCCTTTTTCAGTGACAACATGGGAAAAGGGGTGGGGGGACATATTGGAAGTGGGAAGGTGAAAACGGGAAAAGTGGTAGTGGAGACATAAAGTGAAAAATTGAAATCACCCAAAAAAAAATCAGTTTTACAGTTTTGAAAATGAAAATATTTTCAATTTTATGGTGTTCTCTCTCCAAAAAAACCCAAAATTTTGTGTGTGCAAAAAGGTTAATTAAATGGAGACAAATGCCCCCCCCCCCCCATATAACTAACCATTCTATAAGATGGTTAATGGTAGCAAAAAGGGACAGATTGACTACATTAAGTGTCTCTCTTGACAGATAACTAAACCAGTTCAAGCTCCCATGGGAAACCTTAATGCACTTTCCTTTGGTGCCATTAACAGGCAGAACTTCCCTACTCTCAAACCCTCTAGGAATGCATAAAAACAAAGACATCTTTATTAGGGGACAGTGAACACAATCATAAACTTGGGAAAGCTCAACAACAGAATACATTATAGGTGCAGAAACTAATGTGTTAGGGGTTCTGCCATACCTCCTGGCTTGAAGGGATTTCCATCATATACAGTGTCTACAATTTAGTTCAATGGCTCTCAGCATCCATGGAATATGTATGCAAATAAAGAGAAAAATAGCACGCTCAGCCCTGCTTTCTTGTAGCTTTAGAGTAGTCTATCTCCTTCACACCAAGCAGTGGGGAATGGCCCGTAAGTTATCATCCCTCAATCACCACATCTCAACCATCCACCAAACCTCACTCACTGTTTGGATTGGCAAATAGTAGTAGCTAAGTATTTCTTTGCAGGTCTGTCTACAGTCCTAAAGGAGCAGCTTGTCTGACATGTCTGCAGGTGCCTCCCCCAACCATGCATAATAGTTTGATTTTATTAAGGTGCTGGACAGACAAGGATTCATTAGAGACTACTCCATCCTTAAAAGTTTTTGAGATGCAGCTTGACAAATCCCTAGCTGGGATGATTTAGTTGGGAGTGGTCCTGCTTTGAGCAGGGGGTTGGACTAGATGACCTCCTGAGGCCCTTTCCAATCCTAATCTTGTATGATTCTGCTCAGCTCTGCTGCTTCTGCTCTGTGTACTGCGTCTTGCATAAAATAGTTGGTATGCATCATCCCTTACAGCAAAGTCTTCATGATAGAAGAGCAAGGAGCACTTAGAAACCTTGATCAGACTCTTAGCTAGCTGAAAATGAACTCTTTGCTATAAGGTAAGTATTCCTTTTGCTGTTCTGGAAGCCCACTACCTTTTCAAAATGCAAATTTATTATGGTAATGATGACTTTCTAAGAGCTACTCAAGGAACCATGGATAGGTAGCCTATGCAAATAAGGTTCTCTATGGTAGTACGTTTCCCTTTTCATCAACAGAGGGAGTACAGAACTTTTTCTCATCTGTAGCTTCTAGCCATAGGATTACACACACACACACACACACACACACACACACACACACACACACACATATATATATTACCAGCTTTGAAGTTAACAACAAGAGGCCACTTTACAGTAAAGGAGTAATAGGTCCTACAAGCATTTCCTTGTCTATGTATTGGAAAAGCAAGTAAATTAAGAATTGTACTTTGTATCCATCTATGATTTGTAGCTAATAAACTTGTAAATAATACATTAATCTGTTATAAAAGCAGGATATCAGAGACTCATACTAGATTGGTAATAAGTTAAAAAAAACCTCTTAAGTTTTAAAGTTAAATTGCAGGAAACCTATAAAAATAGGCCTGTAAAATATTTATCTTAGAAATTAGACCAGGGGCTTAGGATAAATTATCCATATTATAAAGATGTTAGCATAGGGGAGTTAATAATAAATATGCTGTGCTTGTATCTATGTTTGTGACATGCTTATGTTTTGAAAAATAACTTCTGAGTTGTATAATAATGGCTATGAGAGATTAGTAGACACCACAAGATGACTACTGGTAGTACGGTTGAAATATTAGAGACTTAATTAAGGCAATGGCCTGTTACTATGGTAATATGGTAATATAAATATTAATAAATGTAAAGAAAAACTATTCAAAATTCAAGTGCCCTATCAGGTGAAAAGCTTCCCCATAAGATGGATGTGAGAGGTTAAACTCTCATGGGGTGTGTCTACACCTTGCGAACAGGGACTGCAAACAGGGGAGTTTGAGAGGGAAGGAGAAGCCCTGAGAAGGAGGTGAAGGAGATCCCCTTGCTGAAGAAGCAAGGGAGAGAGCGAACCTTGGGGTGAGTGAATTGCTGACTGTGTGCCCTTGTGTCTTTTTTTCCCCACAGGTGATTTCTGTGAATTGTCAGTTACTGTGTGAGTTGGGATTGTGATTGTGTGATTGTCTGGGGGCTGTTTGTACCATTGTTCTCTGCTCAGCCCTGATCAGCTCAATCAGCCTTGTGATCACCCTTCCCCTGTGTGCTTAATGAGGGGCAAGGGCTGACCTAGGCAGAGAAGGCCTTAAAAGCCAGTGGCTGAGCGACTAGGGGGAGCTTGCAATCAGGGACTGCAAATAGGGGAGTTTGCGAGAGTTTGTGTTTTGTGTCGCTACTATGGTGAAGGAGAGCCATGCCGCTTGTGCCAGCACTGCTTCTGTCTCCTTCACCTGCGCCTGTATCCAGACAGACATACTGACCATGGATATCTCTACCCAGATCCTGGCGTGGACTTGCAAGGACTGTGGCCTGCATTTCCCACTCACAGACAGTCAGGCTTGGGGAGATCATTCAATGTGACAGGTGTCTCCTGGTGGAATCTCTCAGGAAGCAGGTGGGGGAGTTACAGGAGGAGGTGGCCAGGCTCAGGAGTATCCATGCCCTGGAGAAGTTCCTGGATAGCATCCATGAGGAGACATGCAAGGATGAAGAAACTATCCAGAGGCAAAGGACTGCTGCCACACGCTCGGAGAAGGATGGGATGGCTCAGGCAGAAGGTGGACACTGGCAGCTGGTTACTTCTGGCAGCAGACAGTGCTCCACCCCTGCTCCCATCCCACCCTCCGTTGTGGTAAAGAACTGCTACGCAGTACTACAGATGGGAGATGAGGTGGAAGAGGAGAAGCCATACACCCCTGAGGTTGGGAGGATCACAACCATCACACCCAGGAGGAAACGTCGGGTTGTGGTGGTTGGGGACTCTCTTCTGAGAGGGACGGGGGCACCCATCTGTCGCCCAGACGAGGCCTCTCGGGAGGTATGCTGCCTGCCAGGGGCCCATATCCGAGATGTTATGGAGGGATTGTTGAGAATCATCTGTCCCTCTGACTACTACCCCATGCTCCTCATCCATGTGGGAACCAATGATACTGTGAGAGGTGACCCTCTGCAGATCAAAGGTGACTACAGGGCTCTGGGAGCATGGGTGAAGGAGTTTGGTGCACAGGTGGTGGTCTCCTCGATCCTTCCGGTCAAGGGTAGGGGCCCGAGCAGAGAAAGATGCATCCTGGAGGTGAATGCCTGGCTGCGGAGATGGTGTTACCAGGAGGGCTTTGGCTTCCTCGACCATGGGGTGCTGTTTCAGGAAGAAGGACTGCTAGGCAGAGATGGACTCCACCTAACCAGGAAGGGGAAGAGCGTATTTGGAAGCAGACTGGCTAACCTAGTGAGGAGGGCTTTAAACTAGGTTTGAAGGGGGAAGGTGACCAAAGCCCACAGGTAAGTGAAACTGAGAGAAACCTGGGGGGAGGGATGGAACTTGGGGGGTGCTGGGGCTGTAACAGCAGGAATAAAAGAGAGGGTAGTTGGAACTGTGGGGGGGAATCAAATAATTGTTTTTTATTTTGTAATGAAGTCGTAATACCTCAGGCGAGTGGGGAAGGAGGACACCGGGAGAAATTGCAAGGAGGAAGATGCTACAGGAGGGAGAATCAACAGGGCAAAGTAGGGCAATGGGCCCAGTATTTTAGGTGCCTGTACACAAATGTGAGGAGCCTGGGAAACAAGCAGGAAGAATTGGTAGTACTGGCACAAACAAGGACCTATGATATAATTGGAATAACAGAAACATGGTGGGACAACTTGCATGACTGGAGCACTGCCATGGATGGATATAAATTGCTCAGGAAGGGAAGAACGGGGGGAGGAGTAGCGCTATATGTAAAAGAGCTGTATGACTGCTCGGAGCTCCACTATGAAAGTGGAAACAAGATGGTTGAAAGTCTGTGGGTTAAGTTTAGGGGAGAATGAAACAAGGGGGATGTTGTGGTGGGTGTCTGCTACAGACCGCCAGACCAGAAAGAGGAGGTGGATGAGGCGTTCTATGGACAACTAACAGAAGTTTCCAGATCGTCGCAGGCCCTGGTTCTTATGGGGGACTTCAATTATCCTGACATCTGCTGGGAAGATAATGCAGCAGTACACAGGCAATCCAGGAAGTTTTTGGAGAATATTGAGAACAACTTCCTAGTACAATGCTGGAGGAACCAACTAGGGGCCTTGCACCTCCAGACCTATTGCTCACAAACAGAGAAGAATTGATCCGGGAAGTAGAAGTAAATGGCAACCTGGGCAGCAGCGACCATGAGATGGTAGAGTTCAGGATCCTGATCAATGGAAGGAAGGAAAGAAGCAGAACACACACCCTGGACTTCAGAAAAGCAGATTTTGACTCCCTTGGGGAGCTGATGGGCAGGATCCCTTCAGAGGCTGATCTCAAGGGGAAAGGTGTCTAAGACAGCTGGCTGTATTTTAAAGAAACCCGGTTAAAGGCACAGGAAGATAACATTCCGATGTGCAGAAAGAACAGCAAATGTGGACGGCGACCAGCGTGGCTTATCAGGGAACTCTGCGGGGAGCTGAAACATAAAAGGGAAGCTTACAAGAAGTGGAAGCTTGGACAGATGACAAGGGAGGCGTATAAAGATATTGCTTGGGACTGCAGGGATAAAATCAGAAAGGCCAAAGGACAATTGGAGTTGCAGCTAGCAAGGGATGTGAAGGATAACAGAAAGGGGTTCTATAAGTATATCAGCAACAAGAAAAGGATCAGAGGTGGTGTAGGTCCCTTACTGAATGGGGCAGGCATCCTCGTGGAGGATGATGTGGAAAAGGCTGAAGTACTCAATGCTTTTTTTACTTCAGTCTTCACAGGGCTGGCCAGCTCCCAGGCTACTATATGGGGTAACGCGGAATGGAGAGAAGAGCGGCCCTCGGTGATGGAAAGTCAGGTATGGGAACACTTAAAGAAATTGGATGTGCACAAGTCCATGGGGCCAGATGAACTGCATCTGAGGGTGCTGAGGGAGGTGGGGGAAGTGATTGCAGAGCCGCTGGCCATTATCTTTTGAGAACTCGTGGTGAATGGGGGAGGTCCCGTAGGATTGGGAAAAGACAAATATAGTACCTATCTTTAAGAAAGGGAAAAAGGAAGATCCGGGGAACTACAGACCGGTCAGCCTCATCTCAATCCCTGGGAAAATCATGGATCAGGTCCTCAAAGAATCCATCCTGAAACACTTGGAGGAAAATAGAGTGATCAGGAACAGTCAACATGGATTCACCAAGGGCAAATCGTGCCTGACCAACCTGATTTCCTTCTATGATGAGATGACTGTATTTGTGGATCAGGGAAGAGCCGTTGACGTGGTATACCTTGACTTTAGCAAGGCTTTTGATATGGTTTCCCACAGCATTCTCGTTGGCAAGTTAAGGAAGTATGGGTTGGATGAGTGGACCGTAAGATGGATCGAAAACTGGCTAGATCAACGGGCTCAGCGGGTAGGAATCAATGGCTCGATGTCTGGTTGGCAACCGGTAACGAGTGGAGTGCCCCAGGGGTCAGTCCTGGGGCCGGTTCTATTCAACATCTTCATTAATGATCTTGATGATGGAATAGACTGCATGCTTAGTAAGTTTGTGGATG
This sequence comes from Pelusios castaneus, assembly GCA_007922175.1. NCBI lineage: Eukaryota > Metazoa > Chordata > Testudines > Pelomedusidae > Pelusios > Pelusios castaneus. The sequence continues at coordinate 9,602,108 of ML685851.1, forward strand.
ACACCAAGTTGGGGGGAATGGTAGATACTCTGGAGGGCAGGGACAGGATCCAGGGAGACTTGGACAAATTGGAACACTGGGCCGAAAGAAACCTCATGAGGTTCAACAAAGACAAGTGCAAAGTCCTGCACTTAGGACGAAAAAATCCCATGCACTGCTACAGGCTGGGAACCGATCGGCTAAGTAGCAGCGCTGTAGAAAAGGACCTGGGGGTTATGGTGGACGGGAAGATGAATATGAGCCAAAAGTGTGCCCTTGTTGCGAAAAAGGCCAATGGCATATTGGGCTGCATCAGTAGGAGTATTGCCAGCAGATCGAGGGATGTGATAATTCCCCTCTATTCGACATTGGTCAGGCCGCATCTGGAATACTGTGTCTAGTTTTGGGCTCCCCACTACAGAAAGGATGTGGACAAATTAGAAAGAGTCCAGCGGAGGACAACAAAAATGATTAGGGGGCTGGGGCACATGACTTATGAGGAAAGACTGAAGGAACTCAGCTTATTTAGTCTACAGAAGAGAAGACTGAGGGGAGATTTGATAGCAACCTTCAACTACGTGAAGGGGTGCTCCAAAGAAGAGGGAGGTAGGCTGTTCTTGATGGTAACAGAGGACAGAACAAGGAGAAATGGTTTCAAATTACAGCTGTGGAGGTCAAGGTTGGATATTGGGGGGAAAAAAAATTCTCACTAGGAGGGTGGTGAAGCATTGGAATGGGCTACCTAGGGAGGTGGTAGAATCTCCATCTTTGGAGATTTTTAAGGCCTGGTTAGACAAAAACCTGGCTGGGATGATTTAGTGACAGTGGTCCTGCTTTTTAGCAGGGGGTTGGACTAGATGACCTCGTGAGGTCCCTTCCAACCCTATTATTCTATGATTCTACACTGGCAAGTTAGGTCGACTTAAGGATGCTTAAGTTGACCTAAACAAAGTCGCGTTCATACCAGGCTTTTCTTAAGTCGACTTAAGCCCTTCCTTAAATTGACTTAAGTGCTTAAGTCGACTTCTTAAGTCAACATTAAGCCAGGGTGGATGGGGATTAGTGCTAAATCAACCTTATTAAGTCGACTTAAAAAGGTCGACTTAAGTCGATTTAAAAGTATTGTCACTCTGTTAAAGTCAACCGTGTTAAGTTGACCTAAGTCAACTTAAAGTCGACCTTTTTAAGTTGACTTAAAAAGGTGACTTAACTTTGCCAGTTTAGACCTTAATAAACTGTGGTGAGTATATGCATAATTTATTAGAATTAGGGCCAGCAGACGGCTGTAGGCCGTTGCTTCCTGGATCATCATTGTTTCCTGACCCTCAACAGGAGCTGGCCTCTCCATTGCTCTGCAAGAGTCCGTAGGAAGATGAGAATATAAAAGAACTGGAAATACTGGTGCCAGACACTTTGTTTGTTCCAACCATTACAATCTATGTGGCAGTTATATTATTACTGGGATTTTCTGTGTGATAAGAAAAGGGAGTAATGGGGGCAAAAAACCCTAGCTGGTTTCAAAACAAACTGAGTTTGCTAAATTCATGGAGGAGATGATATAATGGGACAGCCTACTTTGGCAATTGACTGATCTTTGGCTCCTGGTGATAGATATGCCAATGGGATGATTGATGGGATAGGTTCTGAGTTATTATGGAGAATTCTTTCTTGGGTGACTGTCCTAGTCTTGCCTACATGGCCAGGGTTTAACTGATCATCATATTGGGGTTGGGAAGGAAGTTTCCACCAGGGCAGATTGGCAAAGGCTCTGGGGGTTTTTTTGCCTTCCTTTGTAGCATAGGATATGACTCCCTTAGTGGTGGATTTTCTGTACCTTAAAGTCTTTAAATCATGATTTGAGGACTTTAATGACTGAGTCAGAGGTTAGAGGTTTATTGCAGAAGTGGGCAGGGCCAGATTATCGCAGGGGCTGAAGCCCTGGGCCCTGTCTGAAAGGGGGGCCCTGGGCTCGAGCCCTTAAAGCCCTACAATAATCCAGCACGCCCCCCCCCCCCTTCAGTGCCTGAGACCACTCCTGCCCTGCTGGATGGGAAGGGGGAGGGGGGGTGAAGGGGCAGGGCCTCGGAGCCAGGGCCAGGCTCTGTGCTCCCACCCTGTCCCTAGGCCGGCTGGTCCAGCCCTGGGGGCGGGGCAGACCAGCACCTTCTCACTCAGCCCAGGGGGTGGGACCTACTGGCACAGCCTCTGCTCCAGCCCAGCACAGATTTCCAGGGCCTGTGGCCCTGGGGGGCTGTACTAGGGGCCACTGTACCCTGTGCCAGCCAGCACCCCCCTCGGGCAGACTGGCCAGAGCAGAGCTGGGGTGGGAACCCCCCTCCCCAGTGATGGAGGGCCAGGGACCCAGCTTCCATGGTGGGGGGTGGGCCCCCAGGCAGAGAGGACCTGCGGTGGAGGGGAGCCCGGAGCCCCGGGCTGGTTAATATGGCCCTGGGAGTGGCTTATGAGGTTCTGTGGCCTGAATTGTGCAGGAGGTCAGACTAGGTGATCCTAGCCTTCTAACTCTAGAGTCTATAAGACTTTTAATAAAAGTACATCTGATTAAATGGGATTGTTGTTTCTCACATGCTCCTCCAGTCTCCAACTATGATGCTAGTCTAGGTGTTGGCCCTAATGTTTTAAATACGGAGTAGCCATAGAAATGGGATTTTTGTCTAATGTTAGAGTTTAAAAGCAATTATCAATATTATTCACTACCATAACCAATAAAAGCTACAGATCTATCATGGACATGTCCATTTCTATTGTGGGGTAAATATTATAGCCAGCAGCATAGCAAAGCCATCATTTACTTCCAATGGTATATTCATTCTATACTCTATTTTCCTGTGGCTTTTCATACCTTTCTCAAGAAACTACCCTTTTGGCTCACATGTCATAGGCTGGTTTCCATCCAGAGATGAATCTTTCTGGAAAACTGAAAGAAAAATGGTCCATAACAGCCCAGTTCACTAGTGAGGCAGAATAGCCCTTTAGAGGGAAACCAATGAAGGGCTTACTCCAGGACAGCCACATTTTATGGTATTTCTTCCCTTAGGCCTATAATGGAGATCAGATGGTAATAGCTAAGGAGGAGTCTGCAGTGAGGTGTACAATGTGGCGCTGGTATCCCCCATACTTTGGCTCTACTACTAAAATGTATACCTAGGCACTCTTACCTCAGGAAGGATTTTCTTTCCCTTAAAGAAGAAATCATCTCCAACATTCTGGATCCGCTCTGGATCTAGAAGCTTATGAGCAGGCAGCAGCACCTGTTTTATTGCTGGGAGATACAATTTTGTGAATGTGAATGAGCCTACCTGTGTTCCTGAACTAGCTCATGCAGCATCCATTAATTCATGAGCAATGCTGGACTCTTTCATTGAAATGAACAGTTGTAAGTACCAGCTTACATTCACTCTGTTTCTTTATTTTCTTGCTTTTTGCAAAAGAGGCTAAGGAGGAACAGGGGAAAAAAACAGGAAGGAAACAGGACAATGGAAAATGAAAAAAGATGACACACTGAAATCAAACGGCAGCAAAGTTGGGGTCCTAGAAACCAGCTCTCCAGTTAACAGATCCTATGCACTAGACAGCTGCATTCTTGCCCAACAGCTTTTAGGCTGTTCCTGGATCTGTTTACCTGAAGTTTTCTATAGATATTCTGTCTTTATAAAGTTGCAATGGAACTTTAACATAAAAAGCACTATTTAAAAAACCTGCCATCCTGACAAATTTCCATGCACACTAAGCCAGGGTAAGTCTGCAACTCACTATTTCAACAGCCCAAAGGATGAAGCTATTCTGCTCACTTTAGATATTTTATACCACACTCCTCCCCAAGGTTCAGGGAGCTTTTGCTTTTGTTTAGTTATCGGAATAGACTTTGGAGATTTGCATGTAAATTGAGAATGTTTTGAGCTCAGATAGTTCCAAATGGTTTAGTTTAAACACTGTAATTTTGGGACATATATAACTCCCAATGAGTATGATATGATACATATGAATGTATGTTTTGCTGAGTTTGCTTGGTAAACAGCTTAATAAAAGTAACAGCAAAGCACGTGGGCACAGTACACTATTATGCCTACTTATGTATATGCCTTACAAGTGCAGTTATCCGGACAGTTGCACAGAAAAACTGTAGACACTTGATTTTCCAGAATGTGGAGGTGGCTCTGGAATAGTATTGTTATTATTTGTATCCCAATTAGGGATCTAGATCTCACTGTTCTAGGCCTTGTACGTGCATATTACCAAAAAAGACAGTCACTGCCCCAAAGACTTTCCAGTCTAAATATAAACTCTCTCTCCAGAATTATGGCTCACCAAATTTCTTAATTTTGGTGTGATTCATATCTCAGTCTTAAGGCTGCATTAATACAGGGTTTGTGTTGAATATAAACTATTATAAATAGGTGGTTATGATAGGGAGTGAGATGTAATGCAAACCTCCTCCTTATAATTCATATCTTTTTTTAACAGTAGGAGAATCATTGTATTCATTGCCATGCAACATTTGATGCTACTTCAGTGTATGGTACCTTAGGATAGCTACAAAGTGTAAATATAAATGTAGACACTTTAAAAATGTCATCCATTAGTTGTGAATGTAGATTTTTAGCACCTTTCAAAGACTGGACAGGGACTCTTTGATCTTTTTATAATCATATTGGTTCTCTTGTGTATATATAATTTATTACCAGTAATTACACATAATCTGAACAGACTTTTGAGAGTAAAGCTACCCAGGGTAATTGAGTCATAATAAGCATTAAGTTAGACATTTAGAATGCATTCCTTCAGGTAAATTTAGTTAAACAATGGCCTGCATCGTGTTTAAAACTGGACCTTGAATATCCTGAATTAGGTTTCCCGTTGCCCCTGTCCCATTGTCCTCATTTCATGTCAATACTTCACTTCCTGCAAGATTCAAGGCATATTTCAAGGAATAAAATGTTTGGGATGATTCAAACCAAATGCAACGGGAGGAGAGAGAGAGAGAGAGATTTACTCTGTACAAACAATCCCTTGTTATCTGATCAAAGAATAACAGTACTACCCAGTTGTTATAAAATACTTTCCATCACAGAGCTTTACAAAGGAAGTATGTATCATTATCAGAGAGAGAGAGAGAGAGAAAATAAATAAATAAATTAAATCAGAATTCCCAGGAGGTGAAGAGTCACAGAGCAGGTGAGGGGCAATTCAAGAAATAAACCCATATCTCCTGAGTCCCAGTCCCTAGTTACACACATTTTAGACTATTTGAATTAGTAGTTCCAAAGCGAGAGAGAGAACTTTGGTCCAGTCTTCATACAGCTTCTTAAATAACAAGCAATGACCAAAGAATCGGAAGAAAGGATTCTTGCTTGCTGGTGTACGTAATGAAGGATTTAAACACTTTGGGTCCAGTTCCGGCCCCTTTACTTGCTCTGCACAGTATCCTGCTCTGTCATTAATACTACTGGAAAAAATAGAACTATTTGTAGTGTAAGGTATTTGGTGCTAACAATGGTGACTGACCTATTTAAGAAGTGGGAAGTTCAGCAGGGATGTAAATCATGTAAGCACCTCTGCAGCAGTTAAAAGGAAAACAGAGATGGGAGAAAGGAGGAATGGCTGCTGCTGATGTAAAGAATAAAGTAGTTTGCTAGCGGACGAAGTTGGGATTTAAAGGACTGGAAAGAAACTGGGAGTGGGGTGGAAAGGGTTGCAATGGAACAATGACTATTCTCATTCATTGGCCAAATCCCTCCCAGAGGAAGAGCTCAGTTGCTTCAGAAGCTGCCATAGCCCTGTGGCCACAGGAGCAGCTGCAGAGTGGCTCTTCTCATGCTTCACAGCAGATTTGGCCCTCTAATTAATCATCGTTTTTCTTGAGCACTAAACATATAGGTAATAAAAAAAATATGTTGTCTCCTGCAGAATCAATGAAAGGTCATTTCCTTTCATTGGGGCTTTTTTACAGTCATCTACTCAATACATTTCTTATTAGATAGACAGTAGAGCATAGCTCATTGGAAATATACTCCTAGGATACTGTGTCCTAAAGCAGTGGCTTTGAAACTTTCTCTCTCGGGACCCAGTTGAAAAAAATCATTTATGCCTGTGACCCAACAATTACATCTTGAGTAATGTGTTCCAGTCTTTTAGTGGCGGCAGCAGGTAGCACTACGACCCAGTACAGGGTCCCAACCCGTGATTTGAAAACCACTGTCCTAGAGCTCCATAAGTGTTGAAGCTGTAAAAAATGTGTTGAGGATTTGATAGCAAAAGGGGATTTGCAATTCCAGATGTGACAACGGGGACACAATTTTGGGAAGCAAGTAGTCATTCTGCATTTGAGAAATAAGTATTTGATCCTGCAAAGATCCTAACACTTCCTGAGAAGTACTCAGCACTCTCCTCAACACTGAAATCAATAGGAACTGATGGCACTCAGCACCTCTGGTACTTAGCACAGTTGAGCCTTTAATTAGATGTATACATGGAAACATGCAGATTTCTTCACTCCTTTTGAGTAGAGCTGGATGAATAATTTTTTAATTTGCTGGATGTACCAAAAGATCAAAATCAAAATTCAGTTTGTGTTGACAAAAATGCTTCACTTGATCTGAAACAAAACATTTCATTTTGATTTTGGGCATTTTAAACTGATTTATTTTTAAGAACATCAAAAAAAAATAGAACTAGAAATGAAGGGCCAGATTCACAAGGGTATGTAGGTGCCATTCACAAAATGGGGGAAGAAAAGGTGATGTCATCCTTATAACCCAATAGCCCACTGCTTAGGGAACTCACTGAAGATTCACTGAAGCAGGGACACGTACCCCCTTCCTACCCACAAGTCTATAGAGTAAGTATCTCTTTCTATCTCTGTCTCTCTCTCTTTGGCCCAGTGAATATTTAATTATTTATACCTGGTTGAACAACTTCAACAGGAGAGATTGTGAGAAACACACCCCAGAATACCAGTAGTCCTGGTTTTGGACAGTCACCTAGGGGCGGGATGGGGCATGACTTAGATTTAAGTCCCTGCTCCAGGATTTGAAACATGAGTCTCCCACATCTTAGGTAAATGTCCTGGCTATTAGGCACAAATGGGGGTACATCACTACCCATTCCTCCTCCTTTTTGTGAATGGCCCAGGTCCATGACTGGAGCTCCTAGGTGTTATGATAATACAAATAAAAAAAATCTCTGCAAAGAAACAATAGTCGTCTACTCTTTTGACCAATTTGTTGGTGCCAGTATATGCCTTTGGCTATTTTTGGTTTCATTAATTACTAAGTGACAACTCTGTGCTGGGTGCATTACAGCTATGAGGAAAGGCTTAGAGCCAAACCCACCACAGGGACATACATGTATGCTGACTTCAGTGGCGTTGCGCACAATTAACCAAATGGTGAATTGGAGTTTAGATTTATTAGTGACTACATATTTGAATGGCTAGAGTCTGCTCATTCTCACTCCTAATGTTCAGGTTCAAATCATTTAAAATGAGGGTGGGGAACATATGTGTTTTCTGGTCATGTAAAATCATTCTTTCAGGGGTTGAGTTTTTCCTCCTCTGAGGGAAAGGGTACAGAGGAGAATGGGAGAATAAATAAATGGTAGAGACTGTCCTGAATTAGCAACCACAACAAAATAGAAAACCTAGGATCCTCTTTGCAACTGCCTTGAAGATAGCTTCAATCTCTGTGTCTAGCGGTTAGCCCAAACCGGAGACGGCAGCATTACATGAGAATGAACGGCTACTGAATCTTTCCTTCAGTAAATGGCAGATTTTTTTCCCATTCAACATTTACTATGCATGACTTTTATTTTTACTTGGTGTTTTTCCTCTAATAGCCATATTTAAGGAAAAGCTCTGCTCTCAGTTGTGTGCACAGGACTCCCTGAATCTGATGGAAGCTGACTGTGCATATCTGAGGATAGTGGATACTGCTAGGAAATTTTCTCCGTGTAAAATGGTTTACTTGACATTCAAGATGTGAAGGATTCCCTTATATGGTCAGGACAGAGAATTTTCTGTTCTCCTTCTCTGAAATCCACACAGAGTTGCACAGTTGGCCAAATGTCAGCAGACAAAGCTTCGTTTTGCTGTATGCTGCCTATACGGTGTCCATCCTGCTTCATGACAAAGGTGCTAAGAAAAAAGGCACTTTAATATATGTAAAAATTTCAGGATGCAGCAGTGGCTTGGGCGCATGAAATACTGAGCACCCTGCTCTGTTAACTCAATCCGCTTGCTCTACTGAGCACGGTGGAACTAACAAATCTGGTCCTGTGCAGTATTGTTTAATTCCATATCACCAGAGGGGCAGTGTTTCTGAAAGGCAGAGGAAAGTCCCGAGCATTAGAAGGCACGGGTTCAGTGATTTGACTGGAACAGAGGGAAGCAGTCCCCTCACAGGAACCGACTAGGGCACTAACCTAGCATTTGGGAAACCTAGTTCAAGTTCATGCTTCACTGCAGTCTACCTGTGTGTCCTTGGTAAAGTCACTCCTCCTCCCTATTTCCCATCTGTAAAATAAGCATGCTACCACTTCTCTGTGTTACTGGGGATGTAAGGAGGACAAAGAAATCAAAGGTTGTGCGGTGCTCGGATATTATGGTATTAGGATTCTGTGACCAAGTCAAATCCAACAGTTCTGGAAAGGAGGCTACCTATAGTGAATGGGATGCCAGATGTCTACCCACCCAAGTACTAACCAGGCCCAGGACCGTTTACCTTCGAGACTGGATGAGATTGGGGGTGTTCAAGGGTGGCTGACAGCAGGTATATTAGTCTTACAATGATTAAAGCCCTTTTCCCTAAGCACTGAAAGTGATTAATGGACATCTGAGTCCAATTAAGGGTAGCCTGCAACCTTTAAAACCTTCTTCCAGTGAAAAGAGAGGAAGCATGAAAAGCAACTGGCAGAAGGGTTGTGTGTAGTTTTTTCCTATAAGGAAAATTTTGTTATTTTTGTATGGGGAAGTAGTGAAAATGACTGGCGAGTGGTAACTGGTATAAGAAAAGGCAGTATTTCAGTGTGAGTTAGGGAATGTAATTTTTTGTTTTGGTTTCAGGAAGCTCTTAGGCCAATCTTAAAGCATACCCCGTAAATGAGTGGTCTCCAACCTTTTGCCAACAGATGGTGCACCACTCATAGGTTTTTAATGGCAACTGCCATTCAGAAGTCAATCACGATCGATCAGTTGGGATCCACTGCTGTAAATAAATCAACATGAAGAGTGGGACTGTTTTACCCTAGGCCCCCCTCAATCCCAAAGGGAGAAACACGGAGCCTCAATGTGATGAAAGAGGTACATTGTCATAGGTTGTATAAGTACTGAAGATATCTAGCTAGGTAGATGAGAGGTGCACACTGCAACTCAGTATGGGGGCCCAAACTGCAGATATAAAAAGTCACATGAGTTTCTAATAATTAACTAACATTTAAAAAGCAAAATATATATATTTATGTACATCACCTGACATCAGAAGCTATACTGACGCATTTCTCCTTGGATTTCCAAAAATCTTCCTCAGGTAAATATAATAAATTCCTGGGAGGGCGGCATATGAGAGGAAGTAAAAATCACATCACCCTCCCCAGTAAAGGAAATTAGCCAACAAATTACATCTTTGTAGGTTAACACATTTTTTCCAGCTATATGTAACATAAAACATTATATAAGAGCACAACTGACATAATGAAGTTCAAAATGACCATATATGGCTTCTTGCTACGATAATTAGTGTATGCAATAAGTCAAAAGTCAAAATTATTCTACATTATTATTTACCAGTCACTGCATTACATTAACAGCCTGAGGTCCTGATCAAGATTGGAGCCACATTGTGCTAGGTGCTGTACAAATACCTACAAGGCCATGCTGTTTCCCCAAGGATCTTACAACCTAAGAATCATCTTCAAAAAGCTTTTTCTGTAATTCATCTTTACAACACCGAAAGTACTGCCTTTCCAAGGTTACAAGGAGGAAGTAGAAAACTCAGGAATTCCAAGCTCATAGAATTATAGAAGATTAGGGTTGGAAGGGATCCCAAAGGGGTCATCTAGTTCAACCTCCTGCTCAAAACAGGACCAACTCCAATTAAATCATCCCAGCCAGATTTTTGTCAAGCTGCACCTTAAAAACCTCTAACGATGGAGATTCCACCACTCTCCTAAACAACCCATTGCAGTGCTTCACCACATTCCTAGTGAAAAAGTTTTTCCTAATACCCAACTTAGACCTCCCCCACTGCAACTTGAGCCTACTGTTCCTAGTTCTATCATCTACTACCACTGAGAACAGCCTAGCTCCATCCTCTTTGGAACCCGCTTTCAGGTAGTAAAGGCCGCTATCATATCCCCCCTCATTCTTCTCTTATGCAGACTAAATAAGTCCAGTTCTCTCAGCCTCTCCTCATAAATCATGTGCTTCAGCCCCATAATCATTTTTGTGGCCCTCCACTGGATTCTCTCCAATTTGTCTACATCTTTTCTGTAGTGGGTGAGGGACCCAAACTGGACACAGTACTCCAAAATGGCCTTAACAGTGCTGAATAGAGGGGAATAATCATGTCCCTCAAGCCATTGGCAATGTTTCTACTAAGGTAGCCCAATATGCCATTAGCTTTCTTGGCAATAAGGGCACAATGTTGACTCACCCAGCTTCTTGTCCATTCTAACTCCCAGGCCCTTTTCTGCAGAACTGCTGCCTAGTCAGAAACTGGACACTATTCAGGGGGAAATTCCAAAATGGAACAGAAAACAATATTGGAGCATTTCCCGCAGACCCAGAATTTCAACGTAACAGTAAGAAAAAGTTTAAGTGATATTTGTTTTGACCTGTCCAATGCAGGCAATGTTGTTGTAACCATGTGGGTCCCAGGATATTAAAGAGACAAGACAGAGGAGATAATATGTTGTATTGTACCAACTTCTGCTGGTCAAAGAACTCCGTATGGCTCGAAAGCTCATTTCTCACCAACAGAAGGTGGTCTAGTAAAAGACATCACCCACCTTGTCTCTCTAATTTACCTTTGCAAAACATTTTGTGGACTTCCTGAGCTGCCCAGAGGAAGTCTTGATTCCATGGCAGCCCACTTGGTGAGCTGCCCTGAAGCTTGGGACTAAGGAAAGCAGAGGAGGTGAGGATGCTGGAAGCTCTGCAACCCCTGACTTTGGGGCAATTTACCTGCTGGGTTGCTCTGGAGCATGGAAGCTCTACGGGTCTGGGCTTCCAAAGAGCTAGGAGCCTACAGGCTGCAGGAGCCCAGACTTTCCAGGAGCTCCAATCTTGGGGATCTGGGAGCAGGGGCTCCCCAGGCTGGACAGACTGTGGAGAAGATAGGTAGGTGAGCAGCCAGGAAACCTTCTTGCTTTCCGTAAGAACTTTGGCAAAACGGACACATTTGGCAGAACATTTCAATTTCCCATAATCAGCATTTTGCAGCAGCAAAACACGCCAACGGAAGACTTCAAACCAGCTGTACCCCTAGTTGTGTTGCCTCATTCATGCATCATGCATCTGAGATAAAAGGGGTACAATGGCAACTCAGAACCAGGGGTCTGACTGCTTGAAAGATCTCTACCTCCCAGAGTTGACCACTAGTGTAAACAAGCAAGCAGTGATCTCACTGAATCCACACTCACAGACATATCTGAAAACATCTTTAAAACCTTATGCAACAAATGTCCAATGGTAATAAAAACACTCCACAGCAATCTAATAAGGACTTGTAGTGAATTAAGGGTCCTCAACAATATAACAGCCGCTCAACTACCTAAGTATTTGTATAGCTTTTCATACTGTCTGAGTATCTTGCAAATATAAATGACTTTACCCTGACACTTCACCTGGGAGACAAAGTACTATCTCTATTTCCCAGATGAGGCACCAAGGTACACAAGTTAAAATCACCGCCAGTCTGTGCCCAAACTGGGACAGAACTTTGGCTACCTGAGTTTTAGTTTGATGTCTTAACCTCTGAGTCCCCAACCCCTGTAGTAGCTCTACTTTTCTTGACTGGATTAATAAAAGACCCATATGATGGACCTTAGTACTAAATATCAAAATCACCAGAGAGGCAGTAGAGTCCAATGGCTAGTGTAGGCTGTGAGCTGAGACTACTACCTACCACACAATATATGTTCATTTCACTGATACTTTGTCCCTTCCTCGTTTGTCTGTTTCTTCCTTCAGTCTCTTGTTGCATCTTGCAGTAAATCTAGATTCTGAGCTCTTGGGAGCTATCTTCTTATTACTTGTTGGTACAACACCAGACCCTCGTCCATCCTAGAGTGGGAACCCTGGAGGCTACTATAATACAAAGAACAGTGGCCTAGGAATTATAGATAAGATTATGTTCCCTTCTCTGCCATTTATGTAGTCTATGTCTGCCCTGCAGTCAGAGGTGCCACTGCAACACAGGTAGATGTACTTTGATCTAGCTAGGTTGAGAAACAATAGCAGTAAAATCACAGCAGTAAGGGCCAGACAAGCCCATTCCAGATCCTGTGTGTCCTCATGCAGTTAGCCCTCACTGCCATGGCTTCACCACTATTATTATTAAAGCTCTCTGAAATAAAGCTAACTCCAGTAATTCTACATGAACTGCAATTACCCCTTGAATTGCAATATACACCTATCCTTAGCTGGTTTCCAAGTAATCAAACCTCTGTGCCTCAGCTTCTCTACCTGCAGAGGTATTCTCTGCCAGCTCTGTACCAGTAAATGTATTACATTGCACTAATCAGGTTTACACAAAACCCAAAGAGTGAAATCCTGGTCCCATCGAAGTCAACAACAGTTTTGTTATTGGCTTCAGCAGGGCCAGGAATTCACCCTATATTAACAATCTAGAAAGCAGATAGAAATCTGACCAAATATCTGCTCTAAGGAATCTACCTGTTAGAAAGAGCTAAAATGAAATCCCACAAAAATATAGGTAATGTAGGCACCTTTGAAAAGTGCCATACAATTTTCATATGAATAATTCTATAGACGTGAAAAAAAGATTTGTTTTACTACCAACTTCAGCTATGACTCAGAAATCAGTATTTCCTTCAAGCACTTTTGGGATCTGATCTGATTCCCACTGAAGACAAAGGGAGTTTTCCCACTGACTTTAATGGGGTTTTATGGGGCCCTCAGCTTGACAAGCAACATATCTTTTTGCTGCTCAGAATACCTTGGCTGGCAAGTTGGTTACTTTTCCTCTTGGCGGATAAACATTCCATTAAGGATAGCCTGAATCTAAAAGCAAACGTATCACAAACGCTGAAAAGAACATGAACAACTCTAGCTGTAATGATAATTATGTTGTGGCATTTTCTATTAGATGAAGGACCCTAAGTTCATATCAGAACTGCCAGAACCAGTCAGATTTTTGTTTCTCTGGTCATGTCATTTGCTAGACAATATTCCACAACAGCCACCCATTTGCCTCAGATTTAATTTAAAGAAGGCGGATATAATAGAACTAAATCAGAAAAACATAAATCCTCATCTTCTGTTTTTGTTGTCTCAATGTATATCTTTCTTTGGTTCAAAAGAGCACTATTAAGAGAGGACATGGGGGGAATGCTGTTGTATGCAGAAGTGCTCTAACTCAGTGGTTTTCAAACTTTTTTTTCTCAGGAGCAGTTCAAAAAATCATTTATGCCTGCAAACCAACAATTACATCTTTGAGCAATGCATTCCAGTCTTTTGGCTGCGATGGCAGGGGATGCCGCGACCCAGTACTGGGTCCCAACCCCTAATTTGAAAACTAGTACTCTAACTCAGCGGTTCTCAACCATTGTGTTGCAACACATTACTGTGTTACCACACACTGGTAAATGTTTCATGGGGTGCGTCTACACTTAGAAATTACTTAATTTATCCCGCATCTACACTAAAGTTTCCTTAAGTCGACTTAAGCTGCTTGCTTAAGTCGACTTAATGAAAATTAAGTCGACTTTATTAACCCTCATTTTAATTCGACTTAAGGTTCAAGTCGACTTTTTAAAGTCGACTTAAGCCAGTGTATTTTTGGAGTAGCCCTAAGTCGAGTTAGGGCTGCTCCAGGACTCCCTCCCTGCCCCGGGGGAGGGGAGGGCGCAGGGGGAGCCTGGCATTTCCCCCCAAAGGGCAGGGCAGAGCCCTGCCCACCCTGCCCCTATGCCCTGGCAGGGTCCCTGCCCCCCTTTGCCCCATTGTACCTTTGTACAATGGAGCAAAGGCTGAGCCCCCTGGCACTGGGCAAGAGGTGTCCTCCTGCCACCGTGGACCTGCCCAAGGTCCCCCTAGCCCCTAGAAGTCAACCTAGGTGTCCAGTGTGGACGCTCTAAGTCGACTTTAAATTTAAGTGTGGACATGCTAAGTCGACTTAAAGTCGACTTAAATTACCAAGTGTAGACATAGCCATGGAGAGCCAGGTGGACAGCTGGATTCAGCCTGGGAGGGGAGGGAGGTAGGCTGGAGTGTCCTTCACATGCCACCAAGCATGTCATGACCTGCAAAAAGTTGAGAACCACTGCTCTAACGGACATTAAGGCAGATGTCAGGGAAATACATTTATTGCTATACTTTGAATTCAAGGCTTTTAAAATGCATTTTAATAGTTACTTTAAGACAAATTGAATAAGCAATTGTGTTACTTTTTATTAGATTTTGTAGCACAGTACAGCACGGAAAATTGTGGTAAAGCTGAATTATATTTACCAAAATAACACTTTGCTCCTATGTAAAAAAAAAATAGTATAATCCTTTAAAGATAAAAAATACGCTATTTTGTGTCAATTTTGGCTTTTCAAAATACATAAATAAAAATTGAAAAACAATTGTATGGTCTTATGACAAGGCACTAGTCTAGCACTTGGAAGACCAGGCTTCAGTTTCCAGTTCTTCCACTAACCTCCTAAAACAAGTGACTTAGTCTTTCTGTGACTCCATTTCTCTTTCAGTAAATAGGAATGGTAGTTCCCAACCTCATAGGGCTGTTGTGAGGCTAAATCCATAAACATTTGGGAGGTACTCAGATACTATAGGGAGGGTGTCTGTAAGTAGATAGAAAAGCATGTCCATAAAAGTATTGTAAAGAACTTAAATGTTCATTGTTGTAATCCAAGGACTTTTGTATCAAACAGAGCTAACTGGTCATGCCTCAACCATAAATATGTACTCAGATTAAGCCCAAACATGGAAAAGTCACAGGTCTAAGACATTCCACCCCATCGCATTTAGAATAGTAGCATGGTTTTCCACTCTCAAGGAGTGGTCATGTGCTGGGCAGTCGCATGGAGGACAAGTGTTTCCATCCACTCCAAGAGCTTTATATCCATCAGGGTCCTGCATGTGTATGCCCTCAAAGTTTCCTTGAAGGAGAAATGATTACATTTGTGGGTTCCAGACCACACTACATCAGCACTGTTAGCACTGTCTTATATGGGGAAATCTCTAGATAGAGTGGCAGGGTACAATGCCAAGAGCAGCTCTCCTTTGACCCTTCCTCAGCGCCGCCCTCCCCCCCACTCCCAATCTGCAAAGCAGCAGTAGGTTCAGTCTTCCTCTCTCTGACAGGATTTGGCCTGTTTGGGGAATGTCTTCTACTTTCTGTCTCAGAGCAGAAATGTCACAGGACGTCGTATGACCCAATGATTTTTGCAAACAGTGGGCCACGTTCAGCTCCCGTGTAATAATCCTGACTCCAGTGGGCTGGTGTGCCAGGAAACACATTGTATCTTAATCTTGGGTACCTAGAGCAAGTTTGGCCTTTATGCAGCTGTTCAGGGGAATAAAATGGGTATGAGGTCCCACGCCAACTACCGGGTGGCCTTTCTGGAACACAACTGGGCATGGAGAAGGGCAGGTTTTGTGCATTTTAACCTGCCCCCTCAGGAAGCAGACAGGGAAGGGAAGGGAAGGAAGCCCTCATTCCTCCTCCCAGCATGCTGGCCAACTGAGCTGAGCTGATGCGAGGAGGAGGAAGTAAACTACAAGCTATACAAGGCTGCAGTAATTTACTTCCTGCTATAGGGCTCCTTCTAGGGCAGCTCAGCTACTCACCATTTCATATTTGAGGCTGGCTCACAATCTCATTTGTGTCTGTTGTAAAGGAAAGTCCAAGTGTGTTGCACTTGGTTTGCGCTCTATGTATGTATGTATGTATGTATATTCTTCACAGTAGATTACACTCTGTTTTTATTTTGGATGCTGTAAATCTAAGTCATGTATGGTCACAGCTTAGGGTTAGTAAAAAGGAGTTGAGTATAAAACACCCAATATTAAAAATGTGCTTCTGGACCCGGCACATATGATATGACCCTAACCGACTTTGCCAACAGTGATCCACAAAGTGAACAAGATCATGATGCTGCTATAAACAGTACTGGGTGCCAGAAAGTAATCAATAGAAAAACAACATCCTAGTTTCCTGAGAAATAGAGAAGGCCAAATAATGTTTTGTATACAGCTTATTGCAGAAAACATGATGGGGGTTATTGCTCAACCAATCAAGTATATCATTGTTCATGTTATCTGACCCACTTTATCCCAAGGTTGAACAGTAGACCTTGAGTGATTCATCTGAGAAATTTTTTGCATCAATAATCAAATAAATATGCCTGGATAATTATTTACACAATTCAACCACATCTATTGAACAGATGCCTATAAGGAGGTTGCTCCCACTGAGCAGCTCTTTCATCCATAAGTAGCTCCACTGAAGTCAGACATTACTAGTCAAGGTGAGTAAATCTATCAGAATGTGACTTTCAGTTTTGATCTTGAACCTTAAAGACTGCCATTAACTTCACTGTTCGTTGGTTCAACTCCTAAATGGAGATTACCCAGATGAATTAAGGACCTGATTCTTATTTTAGATAAACATGCGAGAAACTGATGCTGCTAGGCCCCTGTGCCTAAAGCCTCCAATGAAGCAAATGGAGTATAATTCTGCAGTTCTCATTCAGGCAAAACTCTCACCAAAGTGAATGGGCGTTTTGCTTGAGTAAGGACTGCAGGATTGGGCTCTCATCCTAACCAGGTCCATTTGCCTTGTGGTAATACTTTGCCATCCTGCAGTAGTTGCACTGGTCAGGAAACAGATTTCTAAAATCATCATATAAACTTCTCCCCTTAGACTGTAGGGGACTTTACTGCAAAATTAAAATGAACAAGTATAAGTAATTGGTCAGGTGCTTATTGTTCAAATCCTTATGACTTTATAGTAACATTTCATTCCTACTGAATAACCAAGTGTGAATGTTCTAACCAGCTCAATGGATTTGAACAAAGATTCCTCTAGGCAAGCCTAAAGGGACAGAAAGACCAATTTGCCTCTTTCCTAAGAAGTCAAGCTAGGATGATTGTATTTTTCTGTACATAATTTTAGCCCCCTTATAGTAGAAGCACAACCACAAGGTGAATTGTAAAGCTGTAAACTTTTTATGAAATATTAATACACAATATGTTATTAACAGCCATATGCTGGTCTTCATCATTATAAAAAGGGATAATAGAATACTGTACCTAAAAAAATAAATTGGTTCCTATTGTAATTATTTGAAACATGTTCAATAGTTACATTTAAAATATCTTCACAGAACTCCACATTATTGACTGATTTACAGGAAAATATATTTACAAATGGACTTATGCTGAACACCTTTAAGTCGGTCAGGGTGAATATTAATCCATGTATAATTCAAAAGAAAACAATACATATTTTGGGGGGGAGTTTAATCACATGAGTAATTGTGAATAAAAGTAAAAATAAAACCATAGGGAAATGCCCTGTTTTTAAGTGCTTTACTGTACAGATCAGAAGTTCAGCATCTGCATAAATCCTTCCTCAATCAGTTATGTAAAAAGCAAAAGAGCCCAGAAAATTAAGCCACAGTATGTTGTATGTTCTAAGCAATTACAAATTATTTTATGGCAAATAAATTACTTTTAAGGCATATGTCATCTCTTCCATCCATACTTCACCCCCATTCAAATGTAACTGTCAATCATCTTTCCTTTCTCACAGATGCCTTCTTTTTTCACAAAGAAAAAAACACAGGGAAATGACTGTTTACAGCATGCCAACCTGATTAAAAATGAGGCATGCAACAGTGAAATGTGTGTTTACAGAGTAGGAAACTACTCCACCCTGAGCATCCAGTGACAAATACAATCCATTCTAGGGGTGAGAATGGATTTTTTAATTAAGCTGTCCAGCATCTCCGGTGGTAGCGCACTTACCATGTGTTCCTTTGGTTGCTCGGACAATTATAGTTCATTGACTTAGCCCCACTGTCATTTCATGCTGTCCACAAACTACCTGAGCTTGCCTCACCTCCCCTTCAAGCCATTTGAAAATAAACTCTCCATTTTACAGAAGGGAAACTGCCTTATATTGTTCTCATCTCTGCCATGTCTACTCATTTCTGATATTAGCAGCCTTCTGTGCACTGCATCAAGAGGTCTGCTTTTATTTAACCATCAGTTGTTTGCAAAAGTGGGACACACCTTCAACATGAACCTTAATGCCTCTTCTTTCAACAGTATGAACATTTAAACCAGGTTTGAACCTTCTCGTCACTTAGAATCCTTGTTTCCCCCAAAAGGCACTAACTTAAGGAGCCTGAATTGGAAAATATACAAATTTGGTTTTCATTTAAATCATCCAAACTCACAATGGGCCACATGCTGTAATCTTTACTTAGGCAAAACTGCTATTTGAGTTGGCCCAGAAGGAAGATTGTCTATTAAATCAACACCTAAGTCTGACCCACTAAAGTCTTGCTTACATCTATGTCCAGGTTAACTTAAGTGAACTGAACAGTAATAATAGAAAGCAGATAAAACAGCCTAAGCTACTAGTTTATCATTTCTAGTGCTGACACAGGGATCTCAGGGAAAGATTGACACCTTGTTGTAAAACAACCAGGGTAAGAAAGTGGATGTCTAATGAGTCAAAAGTATAGATTTGATTTGGATGCTTCAAGGTGCCTGCCATATTAAATTAGATTTCCTTCTATTTCAGTTGTTTACCAGTAAAACATTTATGTGGAAAATGCCAAATTCTACTGCCTGCAGAGGGATAATAAGATATGATATGCACAGTAAGACAGAACAGCATTTCCTTCCTCAGACAGACATACCTTACATCAGAGCAGCAGGAGAGGGACTGCTAGATTCTTTAAATGTTGGCTGAGTCTTACAGACAATCGGAATTGTTTTCTTAATTGATGAATGCACAGATTCTCATCCTACCCATCAGTGGTTAGGGAATTTCATAAATCCCTTGGAGGTAATTGTTTTAATCATTGCTCAAATGAATTTGGACTCTTAAAGTGTAAGTGCAAATAGAAAAAAAAAAGAAAGATTAATATTAAAGGATCGGAACAGCTCACCATACATCAGAAATTTGTTCTTGTACAAGTGATAAACTGCTGTATTTGTTTGTCAGCTTAAAAAATAAATCTATTATGCCCAAAGACAGTGAATGTGAAGGATTACAGCATCTGTTGTGTGGTGATTGCTGTGCCTTTTGAACACCTGCACAGCAGTGTGCCTCCACTTGCCCATGTGAGAACAATACCAGAACCCAACTCTAGCCCCTGAAACTAGCCTCTGAGAGAGAGAGAGAGAAAGAGGAAAAGAAACTTTCAGGGGCATATGCAAGGGACACAGGAGGGCAGAAAGCTCCAAGTTTTCATTTAAACCCTGTGTAAAAATACAATTCAGAAGGGTTCAGAATACAAAGGTTTATTTAGAAAAGAGTTTGGATTGTTCTTTAGATTTTTTTTTTTTGGCAAACACTTAAATCTTTTTAGAATATCAAAGATTGTCAAAGGCTATTAGCTAGCATCTTCTTCCACCTCTTCCCCACCTCACCAGTAAAACCTGGTTTCTTCCTGGGATGAATCTAGCACAAGTCCCAGCTTCTCTGATAATAAACACTTAAATCTCCCATGCCACGTCCACCAGTCACTCCCTCCCTCTTTCCATCTTTGCTTGGCCTCTAGAGAACTGCAGAAACCTTTACAGTGGTCACCATGCCCCAAACATAGTGCCCAACCCTCTCCTTTACAGTTCCTCCCCTCCAAGCTAAATGGAAATTCCCTTTGTCTCCCGCACTTATCCCTCTTTATTCCAGCACAAGTCTCCCACCCCTACTACACTACACTCCAAGGTCAGTGTTCTCACCCCCTACCCACATCCCCTGTTTCTTCACTGGCCCATCTTTCCTCCAGAGCTCAGCCCCCTCTCCTCTCCATTCCGGCTCAGCGCAGACCCCTCCATTACACTCCAACTCAGTGCCGAAAATTCTTCTTCTTCTTCTTGAAGAGGATGTGTTTGAAAGACCTGCGGAAGTCCTGGTTAAAGATTGTGTAGATGACCGGGTTCAGGGAGCTATTGCAGTACCCGATCCAGAAGAAGAACTTGAAGAGAGTCTCAGGGACCTCACATGCCTCCCGGCAGATGCCATAGAGGCTGTAGCTGAAGAAGAAGGGGAACCAGCACACTACAAAGACCCCCATGACCACGGCCAGGACAAAAGTGAAGCGTTTCTCCCGGGCCTGGGTGACCTTCTTACGGCAGACACTGCTGCGCTTCCTGCGGCGGTGAGAGGAGAAGAGCTCCATGGAGCGATTGCTGGCGCGGGAGAGGCGGCTGCTGGAGTGTTTGGAGGAGTAGGAGTATGAAAAGGACTGGCTCTTATTCCTTTTGCCAAGGCGCTCGTCCCGGCTCCGCCTCCGCCTGCTCTCTGAGGTACTGCTCTCCTCCAGCTCAATGTCCTCCAGCTCTGAGGCTTTGCGCCACTGGTGCACTGAGTAATGTCCGTTCTCCCCTGGCTGCATCCGCAGTGACGTGCAGCCCCCAGGCGCCCGGCTCAGCCCATTCTCAGACTGGGAAGAGCCCTCGGGCATCGTGCGCTTCTCAGAAAGGGTCCTGGTCCTCAGCTTGGCCACCCGATAGATGCGGACATAGACCAGCACCATGATCAGGCAGGGGGCAAAGAAGGAGCCAATGGAGGAAGAAAGGATGTACCAGGTCTCGTCATTGAGTTTGCACTGGGGGAAGAGGTCCCCCTCAGTGTCTCGGTACACAGAAATCAAGGGGGGGAAGGAGATGATGGCTGAGATGAGCCAGACAATGAGAATGATCCCCTTGATCCTCCGGGGGGTCCGTTTGAGGTTGTACTCCACCGCCTGGGTAACAGACCAATACCGGTCCAGGCTGATGGCACAGAGGTGCACGATGGAGGAAGTGCAAAACAGCACGTCCAATGCCAGGTAAATGTTGCACCATGCTTTGCCGAAGTACCAGTAGTCCATGAGCTCATTGGCCAAGGAGAACGGCATGACCAAGGTGGCCACCAGGATGTCAGCGCTGGCCAGGGACACCAGGAAGAGGTTCTGGGGGGCCCGCAGCGCCTTGCTGGTCAGTACCGCTATCACCACCAGCACATTGCCCACGATGGTGAAGACGATCAGGAAACCCACCACGGCTGCCAAACTGGCCACAGCCCCAGGGGAGTATTGGGAGGGAGGCAGCAACAGGGGCGAGGAGGAAGGGGAGGGGAAGGCGGAGGACCCATTGGGGGTCCCCACACTGAGGTTCATCAGCACCAGCAAATCCATGGTGTGGGGCGGGTCCTATGCAGCCATGGGGGTCGACCTCCCGCAGACCAAGCCACCGGGGCTGCCTCTCCAAGCTGGTGCCTTCATCCCCACCAGCTAGCGGAGAAGCGGGCTCCCGCCAGCACGGTGCCCTCCCCGCCCCACGGGCTGGCTTGGCTGCCCGCTAGCAGCCCCGGCACATGGCCGAGCGAGCCCCCCTCCACGCCGCTCTCCCGGGTCAGGAGGGAAGCGCAGCCGCGGGCCGCCCCGCGCCCCTCGCCAGCGGGGCTCCGCAGCGGCGATAATCCCATCGGGCGCCAAGTCGCCGCTGCCCCTTGGCTCGCTGGAAGGCGGCTCAGCTCACACGACGGGCGCTCTGAGCATGCTCCGGCCCCCCGAGCCGCTCCCACGCCGGCAGCGCTCCGCTCCGCGCTCTAGGCGGCCCCGGCTGCAGCCGTCCGGCCGGGGAAGAGCTGACTGCGCTGCACGGACCGGCGCGGCGCTCTCCGAACGCGGCCGCCTTCCTTTGCCGGGGGCGACTCAGCGCCGAGCCGCTGCTGGTGTCTCGTCTGAGCGGGAACTTCGCAGCGCGGCTCCTCGCTCGCTCCCCGCCCTGCGCGCCGGCCGGCTGTGCCCGCTAGAGGTCGCTCTGGCAATGCTCATCCCGCAGCGGGGAGGTGGAAGGGAGCAAAGGCGAGGGCAGCAGGTAGGACCGCGGACGTGGCGGCTGGCTTGGTTATGTTTGCTGATCGGGGTGTTGTGTGAAGCCTGGCAAATGCAGCGCGCTGCTCCCCCCCCAGCACTCTGCCTCGCCCTAACTGCAGTTCATTGCAAAAGGGGTTTGCAGCGGGTCAGGCGGGGTATTCCTCCTTCCTTTTTTGGTGAGAGTACTCAGGCGTACTGCGTAGCGGCACCTTTTTTTCACGGCAATACAGCCCCGGCTCCTGCCGGCGGCCCCAGGTCCCCGGCCAAGCACCGGCGCTTTTTTAAAAAAACAAACAAAAAAAGCTGTAGGCTTAACTCGGCAGATCGGCGTGAAATGGATTCTGAAGTGCAACGGAAGCACGAAGTGATGGGCAGATGCGCAGGCAGCCAAAGTTAAACTCTGGTTTCTAAACTCAGGCTGGAGAATGTTGGTGCCATACGAGCGCACGCTTCCCTGGATGGGTGGAATTGAGGGAAATGTATTCTAGGTCCTGACCTTCCCATTTAAGGCAAAACTACCGCTGATTTTGATGGAAGCAGGATTGGGTCCTTACTGAGCTGCAAGAGCTTTTTGAATTCAGGAAATAAATCTCAGTTCCAGACAGGGCTGACCTGACCATATAGATGAACTAGGCAGTCGCCTAGGGCACCAGGCTTTAAGGGGTGACAGAAGTGAATTTTTTTCTCTATTTCAAAAATATATTAATATGTTATTTCTTACTAGTGAAAGTATTGCTCTCTGATGGGGGCACCAAAGTCATAGTTTGCCCAGGGCACCAAAAACCCTTGGGCTGGCCCTGGTTCCGGATATTCTCTGGAAGGGCTCAGTGGCATAGGAGACAATTAATCTCTGCAAAACAAACAAGGAGTCCTGTGGCACTTTTAAAGACTAACAAATGTATTTATGACATTCGTTTTTGTGGGAGAAAATCCCACTTCATCAAATGCTTTGAAGTGAAGTGGGATTTTCTCCCACAAAAGCTCATGTGGTAAATAAATGTGTTCATCTTTAAAAGTGCCACAGGATTTCTTGTTTGTTTTGCTGACCTAAACTAGCACGGCTACTCCTTTGGAATTAATCTCTGGTATCTGGATACCTGATTCAGAATTGATCTTGGGTTGTAAAATGAATGTGATGGTTTCATTCTGTTCTCTTTCTTGGTGGACAAGCCAAATGCTATGATAGGCTTGTTGAGCAATCTTCTTTTCCAAGAACCTTTGCACCCATCCACAACGTGAGCTAACACCATAAGCGCAACAGCAGCAAATACGTTACTTGCTCCTCTGAACACCTTATCTTCTCTGTGTCTGTCTTTTAGCGAACAATTTCTTGGGACACAAACTCTCAAGGCTGTACACATTGCTAGTGCTTTAATAATAATAACAACAAGTTTGTTTACACAGTTTTCCCATTGATTTCAGGTGAGCTGGCCTTGGAATTCAGCCTAAACTCCCATTAGTGTCAGTGGGAGATCTAGATTTAGAATATATGGCCTTTAAGACTGAACTTGTGTTGACAGGGCTGTATAGAGATGTTTGTGCATTACTAGCCAGTACTGTGCTTGACCCTTGTAGCTGCTTTAGTAGTCCTGCATGCTCCTGAGCACCAAAGGCATACTGGAATAATGTAAATACTAATAATACTTTGCATGTGAATAGGAGCTGGTTTTTTGCTCCATAACTTAGTTATTTTATGAAGAATCGAGTCAGCAATGGTTCTTGATTAAATGCTAATAGCATTTCCATTTTTCATAGCATGACTAAAAACGCAAAACAAATGTGACATATAAGAATCTTTGCCTTGTGAAAATTAGGGAAAAGCTGAATATTTTTAAACAAATATTGTCAGAATGATGGCTTTTTACATACTTAAGGCATCTAGATATATAGGGCTGTCTGGAGAACTTGCAAGTGAGTGGTAAACATGCTACTAATTTGGTTTGCTGTTTTCCACTCAATCTCTTTGGCCTTTGAAATCTTTGATAAACTTCAGTATATCTATGAAATTCACCAAGTAAGGCTAGATGGTGGTTAGAGCACAAATCTAGCACTCAGGAAATCTGGTACTCTGCCATCAACTTCTTATATGCTTGGAGGTACAAACCACTTAGTCTCTTTGGCTATGTCTACACTAGAAATGCTAAGTCGACTTAAAGTCGACATTAAGTCGACTTAGAGCGTCCATACCAGAAACTGAAGTTGACTTCAAATGGCCACACTAGCAGTTGCTAGGGCTACCCAGGAAGGGTGCATTGTGGAAAGTGTGGCATGTGGCACCAGAGAAGTGCTCCCCCTCCCCCAGCCACTCCCATAAAACAGGAAGTGAGCTCAGCACCTTCCCCATTGTGCCTGGCAACATAGAGGCTGAATAGGTCATGGACTGCATTCAGTTCCTGCGAGATGCCAGGTGGGTGCTCCGCACCTGCTATGCGTTGCCCAGCGCGCTCTCCACCTGGATCACGCTTCTTGGGGACCCCGACAGCGTGGGGGCAGACAGCAGCACATGCACCACCATGCTGGACCTGCGAGCTGCTGCGCTGACGGTGCCCTCCGTGCCCCGTCGCTTCTGGACACGGGAAACCAGCAGTGACTGGTGGGACCACGTCGTCCTCACCATCTGGGACGATGCACAGTGGCTGCAGAACTTTTGGATGAGCAAGTGGACCTTCCTCCATCTGGTCCGTGAGCTCACCCTGTTCTGCAGCACCAGGACACCCGATTCTGACCCACCCTGCCTGTGGACAAGTGAGTGGCCGTTGCAGTCTGGAAGATGGCGACCCCGGACTCCTACCGCTCTGTAGCCCACCAATTTGGCATCAGCAAGGCCACCGTTGGGGCTGCCCTCCTGCAGGTCAGCAAGGCCATCAATAGGGTCCTGCTAGCCCGCTTCGTCACCCTGGGCAACCTACAGGACACCCTTGATGGCCTCGCAGGACTCGGCTTCCCCAATTGTGGGGGCATCATGGATGGGACCCACATCCCCGTCAGAGCCCCGGAACACAGCGCCAACCACTACAAGAACTGAAAGGGGTACTACTCTGTGGTCCTGCAGGCCCTCGTAGACCACCGAGGGATCTTTCAGGACATCTCATGACCGGGGGCAGGCAGGTCCTGGGCCTGCATGCGTCCACCCCGTCTTCTGCGCCACCGGCATCGAGGGATGCTGGGCTCCTGGGCAGGGGCACCCTTGTCAGGCCACGGGTTCTGGAGCCCATCCAGCTGCTGCAGGCATGCCATCTGCTGCTCGAGGGCTATTGTCTGCCGCTTGAGGGCTAGTCTGCCACTCCACAAGGTCGAGCAGGCGCTGGAGCAGTCGACTTATTTTGCCAGTATAGATGAAGCCTTTGTGCCTGGGTTCCTATCTGTAAAATGAGGATAATATTTCCTTACCTTGCAAAAATGTATGAGGATAGAGATTCTGAATAGACTAGAGAGTCATTAAAGATTTGTAAGGACTCAGTTATGGTCATGGGAACATACAAGTGCCTAAAATAATGTGATTGTAGGTTCATTTTTTTACCTCACAGTATTATATGAACACTCATCATAAAGTATAACTTTAACATATTTTTGGGACCATCAAGTCAAGAAATATTGAGGGAATTATAAAGCCGCTTGATGCAAATGTGTTTTTTTTGTTTGATCTGAAGAGAATGAAAACGTATCCAAAAGAACAAAACTGGACAAGAAAACACAATAGACGTCGCATTGTGGAGAACTTAGGCCCTGATTCAACAAAGTACTTAAGCACATGCTTACTTTTAATCACATTGAGTAGTCTCTGACTTCAATTAGAACAACTCAAGTGCTTAATTTGAAGTATTTGCTTAAGCAGCTTGCTGAATTAGGGCCATACATATTTATGGTTCAATTCCATAAGGTACCGAACACATGAGCAAAGTGTGTTCCTTATCAACATGCTTATCAAAATGCACTAAAAAGTGCACTAAAGCTGGTTGGGAATTATTTGTGGGTATGGACCGGTTTTCTTTCTTTCTTTCTTTCTTTCTTTCTTTCTTTCTTTCTTTCTTTCTTTCTTTCTAAACATTTTGCAATGTCAAAACATTTTGTTTAGGCATTTTCAAAATGAAAACATTTCCTTTTCTAATTCAAAATGACTTTTTTGTTTCTAAATTAAAGCTAATTATAGTAAACAAATTAAAATGTTCAAAATTGAAATAAAGCAATTTGAAATTATCAAAATATTTCAATTGACCTGAGCCAATTTTTTTCAGATGCTTGGTTCACAATTATTTTTGCAATTTTGACTTTTTGTCCCATTCAGAATGGGAAAACAAAATTGACATCTTGAAAATGTTCACAGCATGGGAAAGCAGCTTACTCCGCTGCTCTATCTAGCACCTCAAAAGAGTATTCAACCTCTATTAAAAAGGTCAAATCTATTAAGATCTGGTTTTCAAAATACTCACGCCCTCTAAAAAGGTCAGTGAAAGCAGTGGGTGCCCAGCACCCCTGAAAAATTCAGACCCCTAATGATTACATGAAGGCTCCCTCTGGCACTACTGCAAATATGAATCAAGGTTCTCATTTTAATTCCCTGTTCTCCCAGATTCAGGTTTCTTATCTAAAGCTATGGGTACAGTAGAGAGTTTATTGCAGCAGCTAATTCTCACCCCGGAGCAACATAATTTGTCATCTTAAACTGTGGGGCAGCCATAGCCTAAATCCATCTCTGCTTAATCCATAAACTTCAGGCAAGAGGCTTGTTAAACACAACATGAATCTTACAGTGCTGTTCCCAGGAGAACCATTCCCAATGCAAATGATCTCTTAGCTCATATACAGCAGCAGTATCATGAGAGTAAAGTGTGGCTGCATGTCGAACTGTATAAAATGGGGGCAAAGCACTGTCTGTTTCAGTTTCTATACATGGGCCTAGATCGGCATATTTTTCTCCATAATCATTAGTCATAGGAAGAATCCTATGGAAATCAACAGAGCTAGTGTGAATAAGGGCTACTCTCAAAACTATCTTTGCTCTCTGATGAATTGCATGGCTTGTCATTCAAACTTCAGCTTGATATTTATTATTATTTAGATTATGGTAATGCCTGGCCCTTCTCAGCAGGTTAAGATCCCATTGCTCTAGGCATTGTATAAATGTATGCATTATGCTCTGAAATGCCTACAATTTAATTAGACAGACAAAGGATGAAAGAAAGTATTTTCACCATTTTACAGATACAGTACTGAGACAGAGATTAAGTGACTTACCTAGTCACCCAGGAAGTCTATGGAAGAACCAAAAATTGTCTCTAGAACTCTTCTGTCCCAGTATAATGCCTTAACAACCAGACTCTGTTACCACTTTTGTTATAGGGACACCGAGATTATAAAACATGTTTTTTATATAACAAATTTTCTTGTGTATGTTATAAACAACATATTCAATTATTCAAACTGAAAGAATTTTAAAACTCCAATTTACTTTTTGTTCTTTATGTTAAAGATATTTTGCCTTTCTCGTGTCTGGGACAATATCCCTCACATGAAGCCATGCCATTTTTATTTATATTCAGTCTCATCAGTTCGATTTTTAGGTCCTCCTGCAGTAGCCCAATGGCGTAATATGTGGGTTTTAAAGAGACAAGGTAGGTGAGGTAATATCTGTTATTGGATCAACTTCTGATGGCGAGAGAGACCATCTTTTGAGATTACAAAGTGCTCTTCTTCCGGTCTGGGAAACTAATTCAGCGTGTTACAGCTAAGTACAGGGTAGAATATATTGTTTAACACAGCAGTTTCCAACCTTTTCCTTTATGCAGACCTCGACATCATAATGTAAAGCTTTTGTGGACCACCACGTAAGCAAGCCGTTTTAAACATTTTTAACATAGCCTATGGCTGACGGGAGTCAAATTTATATGTCAAGGGGTATTAAAAATGCAGCTATTACACAAGGATGTTTGTGAAGCAAATTACATTGCAAATAATAATGTGACATCGAATATGATACATAAGAGGTAGACAGGATTATATTATTACATTATCTTCCTCCCATCCATGGACCACCTGCAGTGCCCTCGTGGACCACCAATGGTCCACAGAGCACAGATTGGGAACCACTGGTTTAACATAAGTAGTTACATAATTCAAGGGACAGTTCAAGGTGTAGTCTTAGAAAGGAAAGGAAGGGGGCAGCATTAAGGGAGGTTGTTAGTCGGTTACAAATTGTTGTAATAAACCAAAAATCCAGTGTGTCTATTCAGTCCATGATATTTTTTAGTATCTAGCAAAGTTGTGAATTTAAACTCCCAGGCACACTGTTTGAAAGTGTTGGGCAGGCTTCCTGTGAGGACGAGGACTGATGGGTCAGATACAGAATGATCACTTTGTGACAAGTGTTTGCCCACAAGTGACAGAGAGCTTTGGTCTTTCATCATTTTCTTTTCAGGAGTGCAGTGATTGTTTGCTTTCACCCACACAGTTCCTATTGGGCATGTAGAGCGCTGGTTGAGATACGCCACATGTTGGGTCGGTAGGACCCACCAATTCTGAAAGGTGTGTTATGCCAGGTGTTGATCATTGTAGCAGTAGAGAGATGTCTGCAGGTTTTGCATCTGTTGCTCTGGCAGAGTCTGATGCCACTTTGAGTTGGTGAGTCCTGATCTGTGAGGAGCTTGCTTCTGGTGATGAGTTTGGAGAGGTTGGGGGTTGTTTGAAGACCACAAGAGAAAATTACAAAAGATTTCTTTCAGGATAGGGTCCCCATTGAATATGAGCTGTACTAGATGATACTCCATATGGGTTCCAGTATGGGGGGGTCGAAGGGGGTTTTATTTTCTGTATTGGAACAAGCTCTCAGGGTATTTGCATGGCCTGTTCTGTGATGCCAACTACTTTTCTGGTGTAGTGTCCTTGTTTGGCGAAGGTAGCTTTTATATTACCTCACCTACCTTGTCTCTTCAACACCCTGGGTCCAACATGGCTGCAAAAACACACTATTTTGGTTGCCAGTGCTGCACAGAAATAATTAATTTGTTTAAAAAATATTTCATCTGGATTTGGATTTTTTAGATTTTTATTCATCTTAAATTAGGTAAACATATAATTTTACAAAACCTACATTTGAGCTCACATTTACCCTGACAGTGTTTCTTTAAAGTTGTCATTCTGTAGATGTGGATGTAGATTTTAATGATGCTTTGTTGGCATAAGAATGTTTAAGTGATTGGATTGCCTGTATATGATTGGCAATAGATAATGTGTATGTAATAGCTTAGAGTTCATCTCTGTCACTGTGTAATCCTGTGACAGCTGGAATCAGATGAGGTACACAAAGTAATAACTTCTTGGTTTAGATGGAAGGGAACTGACAATATGGTGCTTTTAGGGAAAGGTCATTGACCTTAGAACTCACTTCCTCCATCCTCCAAGAATTACAGGGCAAATTTTATATTGTGTTATGCAGGCAGCCAGAATAGATGATCATAATGGTCCTTTCTGGCCTTAAAGTGAAAATCTCTGAAAACCAATATCAAATCCTGATATGAATCGTATAACGCTGTATTCCTGTACAGTGAGGGAGACTCACCAACTGCCAACCCTTGGCAGCCTTCACCCTTGGACTCCACAAAAAAAGCTGTGATTTGAAATCCCATGATTTGAGATGTAAAATAATCCCCCATCTAATCCTACTTGGCAAAACAATCCAAAACTTGATCAACATTTCAACCTAAAATGCATATAGTAATTTGAGTTATCCTTTGCTTAAAATAAGTTGATTCTAGGTTTCTCAAACAATTAAAAAAATTGCAATTAACCGCAAGAATTTTTAAAAAAAATAACTGTGATTAATCACAGTTTTAATTGTATTGTTAAACAATAATAGTATACCAATTTAAATTTACTATAAATAAGTTTGGCTGTTTTTCTACATTTTCAAATGTATTGATTTCAATCACAGTCCAGAATACTAAGTGTACAGTGCTTACTTTATATTAATTTTATTACAAATATTTGCACCGTAAAAATGATAAACAAAAGAAATTGTATTTTTCAGTTCCCCTCATACAAGTATTTTAGTGCAATCTCTTTACTGTGAAACTGCAATTTACAAATGTAGAATTAAAAACTTTTAAAATATATATATAATTGCACTCAAAAATTTTAGAGCCTACAAGTTGAAGCCTGAAGGGGAATCCAATTGTTTAGCATATCAGGCATGTAAATACCTTGCAACACCAGCTACAACAGTGCCACATGGAAGCCTGATCTGACTTTCGATTGACATTGTAAATAAGAAGACAGCAATATTGTCTCCTGTAAATGTAAACAGACATGTTTGTCTTTGCAATTGACTGAACAAGAAGTAGGACTGAGTGTTGTTGTAGGCTATAAAGTTTTACATTGTTCTGTTTTTGAGTGCAGGTATGTTAAAAATAATTCTACATTTGTAAGTTGCCTTTTCCCATTGTATGAAGTAAATTGAAAAAGACTATTTCTTTTGAGTCTCTCCTTTACAGTGCAAGTGTTTGTAATAAAATAAAATATAAAATGAACGCTGTACATTTAATGTTCTGTGTTGCAATTAAAATCAATGTATTTGAAAATGTAGAAAAAAATCCAAAATATTTATAATAAGTTTATATTGGTATTCTATCATTGCTCAACATTGCAACTAAAACCATGATTAAGCTAATTAATTTTTTTTGCATTAATCACATACATTAACTGTGGTTAAATGACAGCCCTTGTTGAAACTGAAGGTTTATAACAACAAGAACCAAAACAAGCAAATACCTGAGACAGTGCAGTTATTTGACAATCCTGATACTGAAAAAATAAATTCCAGTGGTAAGTATACAAGAACAACAGTAAACAAATATACAATAATTAGATCTGTATTGTTATTTATTAGATACTTCTGCAGCACAATAGGTAAGCAACCTAGCACTGAAAGAGTGTAATCAGTAACATAGTAAAAACAGAGTATTCTTATTTCTGTGGTAATGGTCTGATCCCAGGGTAACTCCATTGAAGCTCGTGGAATGACTCTGGATTTTCATTTATGTACCTGAGATCTGAATTTGGCCCACAATATGTAAATAGCAATATACCATCCCAGCACATGAACGGGCAAATGGAAAAACTCTAACATGATTCAGCTTCATAGAGCTCTGCCTACTTAATTGGGGGGATAATGACAGCTAACCCTAAACATTTAAGGGGAGATTTTCAAAGGCACATATGGCAGTCAAGCATCCAACTCCTATTAAAAGTACTTATCACTGCAAAAAGAGACACATTTCTTTTCTAATAAATAAAGGGAAGAGTTCAAAGGGCAGATAGGCTTTCAATTCCCATTGACCTAACTGCCCTCTGTGACTTTTTTAAACACCCCATAGATAGATAAAAAAAAGTTTGTTTTATGAAACCTCTAGAAATTCTCTTTAATTTTTACAAGTAGGTTCTACAGCAATATTGAAAATGATGCAGACTCACCAGTTGTACAAGAAACGCATCTGCTGACGATACATTCTGTACAGCTATACACTTTTGAGACGTGATTTGTGTTATAAAACTACAGAATGCTGAGATCAAATTTAGATGCCTAACTCCCATGTCTGGGCTTAGGTGCCTAAACATAAATTGAACGGATGAGCTACAAATTCCATAAATAATTAAGGAGATAAGCTGCACAGCTCATATGATAAAAATATGGCAAAGCATGAGTAGCTTGTCCTTGATTTTGAAAGACGGGATTGAAACAGGAAAAATATGCAATTACATTGTGAGAGATTCCATTTATTCTTAAACTTAAACATAGGTTTCAGTGGTGCATGACTCTAGGTCAGGGGTCCTCAAACTACGGCCCGCGGGCCGGATACGGCCTGCCAAGGTTATTTACCCGGCCCCCGCCCCTGCTGCGGCCTGCCCCATGCGTCTGGGGCAGCAGGGTGGCCGCGGCCAGGGTAGGCTGCCGGTCTCCCACCCGCCGGCCGCCTCGACTTCCCGGCCCAGAGCCGACCCCGCCCCGCTCTGCCAACAGCATCGGCCTCCCGGCACGGGGCCAGGATCGCTCTCCGTTGCCGGGGTCTGCTCTTCCCTGCCGGGGCCGCGTTCGGTCCCCACCAGTGTTCCCTCCCAGCTGCGCAGACTCCTCTTGCGGCCGGGCTGGGGAGATTTAAATCTCCCGCCCTGAGCATGCTCAGATAGAGCGTGCTCAGGGTGGGAGCGGCCTGGCCCTGAAGCAGCTCTGCCGGCCGTCCCTGCAGCTCCGAGCCTCCGGCCAGGTAAGGGGGCTGGGAAGGGGCTGGAGGGAGGCCTGGAGAGGGGTGAAGGGACAAGGAGACTGGCTGGGTTAGAGGGATGCAGGGGACAAGGAGACTGGCTGGGTTAGAGGGGTGGGGGGGACAAGGAGACTGGCTGGGTTAGAGGGGTGCAGGGGACAAGGAGACTGGCTGGGTTAGAGGGGTGGGGGGGACAAGGAGACTGGCTGGGTTAGAGGGGTGGG
>ML685851.1:9635265-9658931 GCA_007922175.1 Pelusios castaneus
GGGGGGGGGACAAGGAGAGTGGCTGGGTTAGAGGCCTGGAGAGGGGTGGGGGGGACAAGGAGAGTGGGTGGGTTAGAGGGGTGGAGGGGACAAGGAGAGTGGCTGGGTTAGAGGGGTGGGGGGGGACAAGGAGAGTGGGTGGGTTAGAGGGGTGGGGTGGACAAGGAGAGTGGGTGGGGGCTGGGTAGTGGTGGAGGGGACTATGGACGACAGGAGTGGGGACTTCGTGGGGTGCTGGGGACGGATGGATGAAGTTAGAGGCCTGGAGAGGGGTGGAGGGGACATGGGGACAAGGAGACTGGTGGGGCCTGGGGAGGGGTGGAGGGCAGTGTTCCCTTTAAGCTGCGTGGGTGCGTGGCCGTGCAGCGGCCATCATAACCCCCACGCAGCACGGACGGACCCCCGCGCAGGCCGGCAGCCCCCACTGCCCCCTCCAGACCCCCGGGGCTGCGGCTTTGCCGCGGAGATCCGACCTGAACCCGGCCTCTGGGCTGGCCCTCTTTGCCCCCAGGGCAGAGCAGGCAGGCTCAGGGCCTGGGCATGTGCACACGCCTGCCTGCCTGCCTGCCTGCCCCATGCGGCTGGGGCAGCGTGGTGGCCGCGGCCGGGGCAGGGTCCCGGTCTCCCACCCGCCGGCCACCTCGACTTCCCAGCCCAGGGTCGGCTTCGGTCCGCCGACAGCGTTGGCCTCCCGGCACGGGGCCAGGATCGGTCTCAGGTGCCGGGGTCTGCTCTGCCCTGCCGGGGCCGCCTTTAGGTCCCCGCCGCCAGCGGCCTCAGCTTCTTTCTTTCTCTTTTTCTTCTTCTTTGCCTTCCTTTCTCTTCCTCTTCCCTTCCTTTCCTTCCTTTTCTTTTTTTCTTTTTCTCTTCCCTGCCTTCCTTTCTCTTCCCTGCCTTCCTTTCTCTTCTTTCTTCCTTTCCTTCCTTTCCTTTTTTTCTTTTTCTCTTTTGTCTTCCTTCCTTCCTGCTCTTTCTGTCTTTGCTTCCTTTCTTTTTCTCTTTTTTTCTTTTTCTCCTCCTTCCTTCTCTTTTTTCTTTCTCTCTCTTCTTTTTTAAAAAGCTTCTTAAAAATTAATTTTAAATAAAAACCTTTCTAAAAATTAAATTTCAATTCAAAATTCATTCCAATTAAATTAATTAAACACAATTAATTAATTCTATTTACAATCACTTTATCTTCAATTAATGCCTATAATTTCTGTCTTGTGAGTTTTCCCCAAAAATTTATTCAGAAAAAGTTTTGCACATGGCTTGAAAATTTTGCACACAAGCCGCCAAACCTAGAGGGAACATTGGTTACTAGTTGCATACACAACAGCAGGCTAACATCGGTGAGTCCCACACTCTGGGCCTGGCTGGAGCCCCACAGCACAACAAAAAGTGTGTGGATTCATTACTGCCTGCTACCCAGTACCCAGAAACACAGGCCAGCAGCAGACGTGATAGCTACGCGTTCATGTTTTTTTTCAAACTATAGTACGGCCCCCCAACAGTCTGAGGGACCGTGAACTGGCCCCCTGTTTAAAAAGTTTGAGGACCCCTGCTCTAGATCATGGTATAACCATTAACGGCCAGATTTTTCCAAAGGCCTCATGAGCAGACTTTCAGGTGTTCAGAACCCATCTTTGGGGCCAGATTTTCAAAGTGCTCAGCTCCCACTGTGACAATTTTAACTCAATTTGTCGAGCTCTTTTGAAAAACTCACCATTTATTTGGGTACTTAAATTGGAATTGAGCTCTTTTGTACAGTCAGCCTCCAGTGAGAGCTGAGCTCTTTTGAAAAATCTGGCTCATTATCTTTTTATTTTCTTTCAGTTAGGGTGGAGGAGGCATCCCAGATCAGTGAGTGCACAATGCCTGGTTCTGTTGCCCTGGGCACAAATCACAGGCAGGAGTACCATCTGCCCCGCTACCAACCATGATCCCCACCCGGGGGTAGGGCCTAAGAGGTAGGGTTTGGAGAGTTCGCTCACCCCACACCCCCTCTGCAGGAGTGGGTATTGTCCCATGGTGCTGGGCCTGACTCCCTACACTGGGTGTGGTGACTTGCAGAACACAACCACAGTATCATTCTCTCAAATGGGGACCAGCTGCCCCACTATCTAACAGAAATAGCTGCCCAAACCTGAGATGGGGGCCCTATGGCAATTGCACCCAGGGACCCCAGGGAAAGCTGCCATTGCATTCATTTCATTAGGGTTCTGATTCAGAAAGCATGCATTTAATTCAAGCTCATGAAAAACCCACTGATTGGTCAAATAATGGCCGTTTCTTCCACAAAAAATTAAGTTTTTGTCAAAACCCGAAAATGTCAGTTGAGAATTACTCAATCCCCCCAAAATTTCAGGCAACAGTTGCCAAAACAGAACATTTTTTTGTCAAAAATAATTTGAAAAATTGTTTTCTACCAAAAAATTGATTTTTTTTTTATTTTATTTTTTTTTGTGGGAAGAAGCCTTTCTAGAAACTATTTTTGGTGAATAAAAACTCAGTTTTTCATGGGAAAAGAATTCAACAGAAAATTTCTGACCAGCCCTTCTTTTCTCTTTTTATCACATTAGACTTCAGCATGTACATAAAGTTAAGTAAGTGCTAACTCTAAATACTGTATTCTAACTATCAAGTGGGAAACAAAAATTCTGTCACCAAATTACCATGCCTAGTCATTATTCTCAAACACGGATGTTTCTGTTGGCTTGGTTATCTGCACCAAATAGACAGTGCACATGTTGCAAAGACACTCTTGTATGGAGAACTTCTAGATGCTCTGAGGCTACTGTGCCAACACAAAGTCAGGTTCAAGTCTGTCTGCAAGAAGCATTTGAAAACTTTCAACACTGACATTACAAGGTGGAAAGATACAGCTAGTAACAGACTACACTGGGGGTGGGGGGGGTTGTACTGCAACAGTTAAGCAAAGAAGCTGGAGAGAGAAGAGCGAAAAGTGCAGCAGGCCTCAAGTGCAGGTAGTGCAGTCTTCATCTTTGGACCTAGCTTCATCTGTTGTAAGAACTGTCCTGTGAAAACTTGGCTTCTTAGCTACTCATGATGCTTCAGCATGACACGCAGTAACTGAACTGCAGATGATTACCATTTAAGAGCTTTGCTGAATCAGAGCTTATATTTTTTTAAAAAAATTTCAATACATATCTATAAATTATCAGACCATCCACCCTTCCACCTATCTCTCTGGCCACTTATAATTGGTCCTCTTCACTGTAAAATCTGAATGCCAGTGAAGATTTTTTTTAATGGAAATTGGCTACTTGATTGTATTCTAGAAAAGAAAAATACAGAAAATGTCTTAACATTCAGGTTAAATAACAGCCTATACTTGATTACCAACCAAAAGGAATGAAATTACTCTCACTGCTTAATTCTTCAGCAGCATTTCTGAAAGGGGGGACTTGACTGCTATGCTTTTTTTTATCATGTTCATATGAATGCTTTTTTCAGCATCATTCAGAGATCTGTCATATACAGTAATTTATACCATACACTCCAGGCCTAAATCCTCTGGCAGCCTTCAAGAAAATTAGCTAAAGTACATGAAAAATTATGCCATGTCCTTAGGAGCCAGTCATTTCATCTGCTAAATGTGCCCAAGAGTGGTTTTTCTGGTGTAATACAGTAAAAGCACAGCAAGAGCTCTAGGAAGCACTGTCATGTGTGTTCCCAAAGCAACTCCTGGCCCATGCAAAGGAATTGAAGAGACATGGCTACCTTTCTCTCTCACC
Organism: Pelusios castaneus; assembly: GCA_007922175.1. NCBI lineage: Eukaryota > Metazoa > Chordata > Testudines > Pelomedusidae > Pelusios > Pelusios castaneus. The sequence goes on from ML685851.1 coordinate 9,639,003, forward strand.
ATACCTATTCTTTCTGCAGTGGGTGACTGGCACTGTTGCTGGCTAGGTATTGCTCCTGCGGGAATGCACAACTTGCAGTTATGACCAGTCCTTGCAAAGGAGATCCCTTGAGTCCTTCCTCTCTGTACATCAGCCAATCAACATCAACCAATCTGGTTCGAAGAAAAAAATAATTTAAAAAGAGAATTAAATTGTGTTAGCAGTTGAAATCCAAGAGGAAGCTATGGTTTTAAAGGAGAGAGCAGGGAAATGTCACACTTCTGTAGTTTCAGACAAAATCACAATAAAGCAATGTCATAACCAATGTCTTTGACAGACTCTCTGAAACCATTCCTCCACGTTCAGTGACCATTTCCTGGATTCCTGGCATTTAAGCCCCTACGGGTCAAGTGACTGGATGATCTTCCCATCTTAATTCTAGTCAAACAGATACAACAAATTCAACACACAGTCTCAAGTCAGAAAGCACCAGAGGAGCAGTCATTCACAGGTGCATATTTTGGCTTTCATTTAAATCAAAGGGGGTTTTTTGGCAGAGGCTCTGATCTGATTGGCATTCCTCCTGCAGTTCATATTACTGTTCAGCTTAGATATAATCTGCATAACAAGATCATTTCCTCTCCCTCTACCAAACTCATTGCATATTCTTCCCCATAAAGAAAACAAAGCAAAAATCAAAGTATTGAAAGCTTGAAGATCAGAAACGTTCCTACATTGCAGAGTATGAAGTATAAGCAGTGGAACCACATTATTTTTCACCTTCATGAAATTTACATAATTTACACAAATTTACATTGTGATAATGCCCAGTGCTAGACATTCATTCAATGAATGACGTCTTTCTGCATAGATAATGGACCAGGATATATATGTAATCATGTGTGCAGATTTAATGCCAGTCTGTGTTGATTGACTTCATTGGAGTTCTTCCTGACGGGAGGAGAATCAATCCCACGTGTCTTTCCAAAGAAGATTGTTTCCTAAGGTAGCATGTGATGTACTTTGAAGAACAATAAATGACAAAAAAAAAATCTATTAACCTTAAGTGCTATACTGTTGCTGCTCCAGTATTCTACAGGAGGGAGAGGAGAAGGGCTCAGGTAATCCCCTCTCATGTTCCTGTACAATAGCTGAGCATAACTGCAGCCCTGTGTTCTTCCTCCACTACCTTGAAAAGGGAGTGCTCCCTATGGCTCCCCCCCAGAACAGGTCACAGGTACATAGAGGAGACAGGACCATGACACCCACTCTTTATTAGTTAGCAAAGCTGGCAGGGCATGTATATGGTGATATGCTGTTCACCCTGAAATAGGGGTAGCATCAGGTGCTCTCATCCCGCAAGCCGGAGATCTCTGGCAGGAATTCTGACTCCATGAGGACAAACCCTACTTGGAGCTTTCACTTGGGTGGTGAGGTGCCACATTTCCCTGCCATGGGCCAGAACCCATCAGATGTGACTGAGCCATATAGCAGCAAACTACATTTGATGGTTTTTTAAATGGCAACTCCCCTTAGAATAATACTAGCGTCTAACAGTTTCTACCTTATTTTGAAAGATGCAGTCAAGCACCTACTTTCACGAACAACTTTGTGTATATTTACACATAGAAAAAGAGCAGAAATGACAGCAGACTGTGCTTCAGTTGTTAGCTGGAAGACAGTATGGTGATGAGATGGGAGGGTGATTTAAAGATTATGAGCAATATAGGAGTAAGGAGGCCTTTATTCCTAGCTTTCCAACAGCAGCGTCTATTATTGTTTTTACAAGGAAGAGTCATGAAATGTGGGCTACTCATGTGTAAACAGAACAGCCTATACCATGAGGTCTTCTTCCAGGTAGCACGATGTATAGATGAAAGTGGACATCTGGTTGTTCACGAAGGGCATATTGTCAAGCATACACATACTATGTTATCTTCTCTCTCTTTCTCTCTCTCTTTTTTTTCAGATTGGAGACATGTAGGTAGAGGACTTCAAGGACAAACCAACTTTCAGGTGGCTTAGCTGGTGGAGCATCTCATGCCAAAAACCTTCTGAAGAATGTATATTACTATTACTGCACTACTCATTTATTTTTAAAGAAGAAACTGAATGACTATTGCAAATGTATAATAAGGTGCAGAAAAGTATTGACTGTGCTTGAGAGTTCCAGCACTTCAAAGAAAAGAAAATGTTTGTTTTTACAAGCTAGTGATCAATGGTTATGGTTGCCTTTTCTGAGTTTCTGAATTGGCTGCTATTGAAAAGAATGACACGTATGAGGGCATTCACCATTAAGTATGAGTAAGGCCATCAGTTTTGCCACCATTTTGCCTTTTGGCTCTTGACTTGCCTTTCTTCTTGTTTCCAAGAAATGGTGCTTCAGTATCCTTTCAGTGACAACAATGAAATAGCTATATAATTGATTTGTGTGTGTTGAGAAGCTGACAAAGAATACTTGAAGGGTAGGGGTATGTGGGAGCAAGATTTTCTTGGCTTTCTGTTGAACATTTAATGATGAAGCTTTGCAGCCACTCCCCCTGATTTCCTTACATGACCAGCCCTTGAGTCATGATCCACCACTTGAGAAACACAGATTTACTGAATCATACAAATACAGTTCCAAGTTAGTGAATATAAGTTGGAACATATTCTAATTAGGTTGTTAATAATGAAAATATAGTTACCAAATATGTAATTCTGCAGTCTTATTAAAATAGTCACACTTTATGATTTTTTATTATTAATACCAGCTCTTATAGAGTTTTTTCATAAGCAGGTTTCAAAGTTCTTTACAAAGGACAAAAGCATTACCATCCTCATTTAACAGATGGGGAAACAGAGGCAAAGAGAGGGGAAGTGACTTGCTCATGTTCACCCAGCAGAACCAAGGACACAGCCCAGGTATCCCGAGTCCCAGTCCAATTCTCACTCTCCTAGGCATTCTAGGCAGGTATCCCGAGTCCCAGTCCAATTCTCTCTCTTCTGTCTCCCTTTGGGGATGGGGAATTAAGTGTAGATTTGGTTACCACGATGGCTAAATAAATAATCAGTGGCAGCTACTCCTCAATATGAGAATTACATCTGCCAAGAGAAAGTCATTGATGAGCCTGAAGACAGCTGAAGAGTCCAATTTGTGCTCTATACATTTTAAATTCATAGGCTATGTCCACACTGGCTTAATTCGAACTAACTAAAGCCATGGCTACACTAGGCTTTAATTAGTGCGAATTAAGGGCTTCCATAATTTGAACTAATAACTTCGAATAGGGTCTTAGAAGTAAGGGTTAATTCGAACTAACTAGTTCGAATTAAGGGTTAATTCAAACTAACTAGTTCGAATTAACCAATCTGGCCATGTTAATTTGAACTAATTTCTTAGTTCAAACTAACCGGCCCATTGAAATCAATGGAGATCGCTAATTTGAACTAAGCAATGCCATGACTAATTAATTCGAACTAATTTTAGTAAGTGTAGACATAGCCGTAGACTCTAAGGTCAGAAGGGACCAGTATGGTTATCTAGTCTGACCACCTGCACAATGCAGGCCTCAAAACCTCACCCACCCACTACAGCAATAAGCCTCCAACCTATTACTGAGTTATTTGCCTCCTCAAATCATGATTTAAGTACTTTAAGATACAGAGAATTCACATGTATGAAAGGTGATTGCTTGGAGACAACACAGCTGCTGGCCAGGGTGCTGTACATTTTCCTTCTTCCTATACTGTTTCTCATCCTCGGCAATTCTCTTTAGAATGGGCTGAAGCGTGAGGTATGATGTGACACCAGCTCTTCCCAATTCATAGGGTCAATGCCTCCCTTCTTAAGATATACTTTCAAGATGTCCTTGTAGCATTTCCTCTGTCCTCCACAGGTCCTCTTACCACAACTAAGTTAAGAAAAGAGGACTTGCTTCAGAAGAGAAGTACCAGCCATGCAAACACAGTGACCAGCCCAGTGAAGTTAATGTTTCATAATCTCCCCCTCAACACTGGTGATGTTAGCTGCAGAGAGAATGCTGCCATTGGTGCAATAGTGTTTCCATCTGATATGGAGAGTCTTCTTAAGTCAACGCTGCTGGTACCACCCCGAACACATAAGATGTCTTCAATATGTCACCTGTGTCTTGCAACCATAAAGAAGAGTGGGTTTAACTACTTCATTGTAGACCAGGATCTTTGTTTTTACAGAGCTGCTTTGTGTTTTTACAGATCTGCAGCTGCCAACTAAGCAACTTTCTGAAGGATGCCATAGCATAACAGATCCTGTATTTCCACATCAAGATTGGTTGTCTGGGAGAGATGGCTAGCCAGGTAAGGAAAACACTCAACATTTTCCAAGGGTTCACCATCAATGACAATTTGTTGAAGAAGGGGGGCCACTTGTGCTGAGGAAAGCTGGTGAAGCACTTAGTCTTCCCCATGTTAAGGGAGAGTCCTAAGCTATGATGGACATCTGAGAAAAGATCCAGGGTGGATTGCAAGTCAGCTTCAGTGTGTGCGAGGACAGCACAGTTGTCAGCATCCTCAAGGTCATTAATAACTCCTTTGGGAAGGAGCATTTCAAGACTCTATTGAATTGCCAATCTGCTACCATCAACCCCATTCCTCAGCATCCAGTAATAGAACCTCTTGCTAACCTCTCACCCCATCTTCTGAGGAAGTTTGGCATGCCATCACTTAGACTAGAAACAAGGCTAAACAAATAAATAAATGGTTACCCTGTTAATGGGATTCATGAAAGGAAACACTGGGCATGTAGCTTTACTAGATTAATAATGTTTAAGGGAACCACATGGGAATAATCTGGTTTCACAATTACAAGGAGGACCTTGCTGGTTTAGCTTCTTTTCTGGCTGGGATTGCTCATCATCAAAGACCAGTGAGGCACTGCTGAATAAAGCTTGTCAAAAGTTTTCTGATGAAAATGCTGATTAGATGGAATCAAAATGTTCTGTGTGTTCACCTAGATTCCTTCAAAATGTGCAGTGGAAAGCAGTCTGGCTAGCCAATCAACCTGCCTGATTTCCTGCCAACCTGCCCACCGTCCTGCCAGCCAGTGGGTAGGCAGACTGTCTCATTCCCTGACTGTTGGACTACCTGGTTCCCTGAGCTCCCAGCCTCCCCACTTACCCAACACTCCAAGCTAGTTGGCTGCATGGCTCCTTAGACTCCCTCGCTAGCTAGGTTCTCAGGTCCCTGGCTTTCCAGGTTCACCAGCAAGCTAGTGTCTGGGTAGCCCAGCTTCTTGTATGGCCAGCTCCTCACATGTGAAGCTGCTTTGCTGGCTAGCCAGCACTTTGCCTGTAATTTTGCAAAGAAGTCCATTTTGGATTCCAATGAAAACAATTTTGGAAATGCAGAATTTTCTGTGCAGCAGAAATTCCAATTTGTGTCAATCTCTTCTGCTGCAATTGAGAGCACAGTCTTCCTGTTCAAAACATTAGATAATGCACAGCACTTGTGTGTGTTCCCATTTTTCCTAGTATTTCCTAACCTTCTCTTTATCAATAACTGTTTTTACCATCAAGTTCCAAAGGGGTAGCCGTGTTGGTCTATTGCAGAAAAACAAACAGAGTCCTGTGGCACTTTTAAAGACTAACAGATTTATTTATCACATGAGCTTTCGTGGGAGAAAATCCCACTTTGTCAGATGAATAACAAATCACAGCTTCAAAGAGAAACTGCAGAGCTCGAATTTATGTGCAAATTCGACTCAGTTGCCTTGGGGTTACACACGGACTACAAATTTTTCTCTCATTACAACAGATGATTTGACCTCACCTTCCTCTATGTGCTGTTCCCCAGTGTTTGAATCCTAACATCTATTTTGATTTGCTGTTACAGCCTGACCTGATCCTATGTCATACACATCCCTGCATTTAATTTCCTCCCATTCTTTAAATTTCCTATCTTGAAAGCTTCTGACGAAGTGGGATTTTCTCCCATGAAAGCTCATGCAATAAATAAATCTGTTAGTCTTTAAAAGTGCCACAGAACTTTGTTTGTTTTTACAATGTTTTCATTGCTTCATCACTTTCCAAGTTTCCTTTCCTTACTTATTCTTGCTGAAAGCAGATATTTAAAAGAGTTTAGTATTGAGTTAGCCATTATTGAGTCATCATTAATAATATTTCATCTTCCCACTCATTTATTAGTGGCTTTGCTTTCTCCCTAGCTCTCTTTTCCCATACTATTATTGAAAAGAGCCTTTTGATTAATATTTACCCACTATCCTTGGTTTTAGCCCTTATCATTTCCCTGTTTTCTCCACCATAATTCATGTTTGTGTTTTGGTTTCTCTGCTATAATGAAACTGCATCTTATTGTCTTCAGCACCTAACTGTGCAGAAAGTATAGGATTATAGAGCATCCATCTGCTTCTTCTACTTCTTCTGTGGTGTCTTAAAGAAAGGGAAATTAACTGAGTATTAAAGCTATTGTGTGTCAAGTACAGAATGGACTTCCATTCCTGCAAAAATGCCCAGGCTCATCTGACATGCTACATCTCTGCTGGACTAGTGGGCCAGGCTATGCAGGGGGATTCCATGCACCATGAGCAGAGCAAAAGTTTACCACACTGCACTGCCATGATAATTGGAGCACAAATAATATTGGGCATGACATCCCTGCAAAAAACGGTTTTTTGCCCACTGAAACTGCTAGCTGGAAAGAACGTTCACCTTTTCATAAAACTGGCATCTCCGTTGTAAGATGAGTTTGTTTCTGTTACTGTGTGCAATATTTCCATGAGAATATGATCTGTCTCTGCAAGAGACTGTCTGGGCTTTTTTTTCCCCCTCCCATTGATTTTCACTTCTGTTCTGGGATTTGTGTAGAGTATGAGTCAATGTGATATGAAAGCATTGTGAAAGCACATTCTTCTTTTGTTGTCTTTTCTCTTTTGGCAGCTCTCTGCAGCATTTCTTCTTTCTTTTTATCCTTCCTAGAAAAAAAACAAATTTGCAAATACATACACCTGAGTAAGAGCTAATGGGGGTGGTTGCTCGACTATTAATTACAGCAGACAGATTAGCTGAGTTCTGAGCCATAGGTGCAGCTGATTAGCAAATAGGAGTTTAAGTCAGAGGAGCAAGGATTAGAAAACCTCAGAAAGGTGAGGAGCAGGGGCCTTGCCAAGGAAGCTCTGGGTTAGGGTTGACTAGTGAGTGAGTCTAATACGATTTTTAGCTAAGATTGCTATGCTATTTTTTATGTTAACTCTTGTGTGCTGTTTTTTGGTTTATTTTTTCCCCCATAGAGGGGAAGACTAATAAGGTGTTTTTCTTTATCCTGACTGCACTGAAGCACCCTTTTACTTTATAAGCTGACTCTGCTGTTTGATTTTTATGACCATTTCACTTTGCGCCTTTTAAGCAGGGTACCTAATGTGTTGGAGAGGTTGACTTTCATTCTTGTATTAGTAGAAAGCTCAACTTCCCCAGTGCTAAACTGGCTTCCTTCTTTGCCTTTTGCACTACAGACGTGGGGGGTTTTTGGGGGTTTTTTTTTATCATGATGGTAATAGTCTGGGACAGAAACGAAGAACCAGAACAACTTTGTCATTAGGAAGATTTCCTCTGTGGAAGTGTGTGCACCATCATCTCAAGTTATAGCTGAATGAGGAGTTAAAAGGTATAAATAATTAACCGGCGTGATACTAAACTGCTTTTATATACAGCTAGAGGAGACTCTCCTTTATGTCAACTTGGGAAAAGAAGATAAATTGAATGAAGCAATTGTCATGGTGTACTGTAAAGAAGGGCAGCCGAGTGGCGAGGATGTTAGTCAAAAATATACAAAACAGCGCAGGGTGTTTCAGGATTTGTCCATGTATTGGTATGAGCCTTCTAGCATTTTAGTACAGCACCTCATAAGTGTCAATGTACTTATAGCACCTCCTAAGGGTTCTCTGTGCCTTGCTTATAAAATGACTACCCTCTCCCATTTTACAAGTGAGGCACGGAGAGAGAAAGTGGCCAACCCAAGCTCAGATAGAAATTCTGGGAATGCTTTTCTCTTAAGACCATCTTGTCATGCATATGGAACAAAGAGGCCTCAATTCACAGTGCCAAACTCTCTCATGAGAAATATCCTGTGTAACCCTAAAGCTGTCAGATTAGAACTGACATTAGCAACCTAATGGAGTCATGATTAGAGCTGGATGAAAAATGACAATTCTCATTTTGTTGAACATTTTCAGGAAAAAACCCAAATGTCTAGTTTCATTTTTTAAACCCAAAAAAGCCCCGCAAAATAAAAATGAGGGAGGGAGAGGGCATTACGTTTTTTCTTCCCTCTTTAGATTTGGTCACTGGAAAAAGAAGGGATGGGGCAGTGGAATAATAACGAGACGATGTTTTGTTACAAAACCTAATAAATTTATGGGGGGAAGGGAGGAGGAAGGGAAAATCCTCAAAAAAAATCAGAAAAAAATTAAACCAATTTCTTCAATTTTTTGGTTCTGAGAATAATTGAACTGAACTGCATCCGAGGGTGCTCAGGGAGTTGGCGGAAGCGATTGCAGAGCCGCTGGCCATTATCTTTGAGACCTCGTGGCGAACAGGGGAGGTCCCGGAGGATTGGAAAAAGGCAAATATAGTACCTCTCTTCAAGAAAGGAAAAAAGGAGGATCCGGGGAACAACAAACCGGTCAGCCTCACCTCAATCCCTGGGAAAGTCATGGAGCAGGTCCTCAAAGAATCTATCCTGAAACACTTGGAGGAAAATAGAGTGATCAGGAACAGTCAACATGGATTCACCAAGGGCAAATCGTGCCTGACCAACCTGATTTCCTTCTATGATGAGATGACTGGATTTGTGGATGCGGGAAGAGCCGTTGACGTGGTATACCTTGACTTTAGCAAGGCTTTTGATATGGTTTCCCACAGCATTCTCGTCGGCAAGTTAAGGAAGTATGGGTTGGACGAGTGGACCGGAAGGTGGATCGAAAACTGGCTAGATCAACGGGCTCAGCGGGTAGGAATCAATGGCTCGATGTCTGGTTGGCAACCGGTAACAAGTGGAGTGCCCCAGGGGTCAGTCCTGGGGCCGGTTCTATTCAACATCTTCATTAATGATCTTGATGATGGAATAGACTGTGTGCTTAGTAAGTTTGCAGATGACACCAAGTTGGAGGGAATGGTAGATACTCTGGAGGGCAGGGACAGGATCCAGGGAGACTTGGACAAATTGGAACACTGGGCTGAAAGAAACCTCATGAGGTTCAACAAAGACAAGTGCAAAGTCCTGCACTTAGGACGAAAAAATCCCATGCACTACTACAGGCTGGGAACCGATCGGCTAAGTAGCAGCGCTGTAGAAAAGGACCTGGGGGTTATGGTGAACGGGAAGATGAATATGAGCCAACAGTGTGCCCTTGTTGCCAAAAAGGCCAATGGCATATTAGGCTGCATCAGTAGGAGTATTGCCAGCAAATCGAGGGATGTGATAATTCCCCTCTATTCGACACTGGTCAGGCCGCATCTGGAATACTGTGTCCAGTTTTGGGCTTCCCACTACCGGAAGGATGTGGACAAATTAGAAAGAGTCCAGCGGGGGGCAACAAAAATGATTAGATGGCTGGGGCACATGACTTATGAGGAGAGACTGAAGGAACTCAGCTTATTTAGTCTACAGAAGAGAAGACTGAGGGGAGATTTGATAGCAACCTTCAACTACTTGAAGGGGTGCGCCAAAGAAGAGGGAGGTAGGCTGTTCTCGATGGTAACAGAGGACAGAACAAGGAGCAATGGTTTCAAATTACAGCTGGGGAGGTCAAGGTTGGATATTAGGAAAAGCTTTCTCACTAGGAGGGTGGTGAAGCATTGGAATGGGTTACCTAGGGAGGTGGTAGAATCTCCATCTTTGGAGATTTTTAAGGCCCGGTTAGACAAAACCCTGGCTGGGGTGATTTAGTGGGAGTGGTCCTGCTTTTTAGCAGGGGGTTGGACTAGATGACCTCGTGAGGTCCCTTCCATCCCTATGATTCTATGATTCTATAATAACCCATTTTTCTGTAGGAAAAGGTCTTGAATGTAAAGTTTGACTAGCTATGAATATTCTTCTAGCTGCATGTTTTTATGTGCACATTGTAGCTAAGTTTGATTGTGGCTAACACAATGTGCAGCACCATGCTGTTTGGATCTGATTCTGAATTTGCTGACACTGTAAACAAGGGCTCGTGTAGAGTAGTGCCTATGCCTGTGTAGAGGAATTCTAAAGTAGGCTATATACATTATGTAGCAAATGTGTATAGCACAGTGGTTTCCAACCTTTTTGGCCCGAGGGCCACAAATATAATTTTTGAAACCCTGAAGGGCCACCAGTCAATTTAATTAAAATTTAATGAAATTGAAATAAAGCTCTTTAATTAAAATTAAATAATTAATTAAATTCAATTAATTACATTTTAATTAAAATTAAACTTTTGAAAAGGCCTTTTACAAAAAGCCCTTTTATATTTACCAGTACAACATGCCAGGATCGGGTGGAAGGGGGCGTGCTCAGATCTGGCGGGAGGCAGGCAGCCTCAGCCTGCCTCCCAGTGGCATGCCTGGACTGGGACGGTCCCAGGGTGCAGCTGGGAGCCGGACTCCGGCTGCCCGCCTCCCTATCCCAGCACGCAACTCAGAGCCAGGCTGCTGCTGCCCACCTCCTATTCTGTCCCAGCACACAGCTGGGAGGCGGCTTCCAGCTGCGTGCTGGGACTGGGTGGGCTCCCCGTCGTGCACAGGGCCGGGGGGAAAGCGAGCCACTGCAGCTAGGAGGCAGGCAGTGCGGGCCATTTTAAAAAGCCCTATGGGCATGTTTGGCCTGTGGGCCAGGGGTTGAGAACCCCTGGTATATCAAGCACATTGGGTAGGGAGCATGTATTTCCCTGGTGCAGGAAGTGTGAACTCATAATTTCTCTTCTGAACCTTCACATCATGTAATTTGATAATCTGATGCTAAAGGCAGACATATATTTTAGGGGAAGGTACTTCACATGTGCAAAGAAATTATAGATGAATACCTAAAAGTTAGCAAAGGTTGGTTATAATAACCATCCCAAAACTCAAATGCTTATTTTCCAGATCTTAGGATGTAGATATTGAGCTCAAAATCTCATACCAGAAAGCTTTCCTATATCATCACTGACCACTCTTGTTTTAATATGAATTCCATTTAGTTTGGTTGAAACATTAGGAAACAAATAGCTTGTATTAAATATAACACCTTCTAGTATTCCTTTTGATTTAGTTTTAGATTTGTTTGCTTTCTGCAGGTACTTGAAATATTTAGTTACCATTTATATAAAGTACCTTAAAAGTAACCTACAAAGGGCCTGGAGGAATAGGTTTGTTCTTATATTATTTAATCTTCTTGAAAGCTTTTCTTTAAACAAGAGTATGTGGGGCCGTGGGGGCAGGTCTGGCTTATGATGTACGTTAAAAATCCATGTCTTTTCGAGACTGAAAGACTCCATGATGATTGAAGAGCTAGCCAAAATGTTGTCATCACTGGAGTCAGGAGAGTAAAAGTGGGCCATTTTGGAGGGGAATGTGGTTTTTAATCAGATTGCTTAATTTTTTTAACAGTTATTTAACTTCAAAAACTAACATTTTGGTGAAAGGATAAGATGTGAAGATTCACAATATACACTGCCTGAGATACCTAGTAAGTCCTCCAATAAAAATCAGCGAAGGCCAACAAATGATATTCCTGAATCCTGATATTTCCCCAAGATGAAACAAATTTTCAGGTCCTCTTTACATTTCATAAAAATATGTGAAAGAAAAACCAAAACAGAAGCCTACCGTTGCCCTCTTTTTTTAATTCCTTCAAAAGTGGTTTCAAAGAGCTCAAGAAAGAGTCCTCATGATAAAAAATGGCTTCATCTAAAGTTTGTATCACTCAGGGCAGGTGTACACTGCCCACTGTTTTCGGCGGCAGTGGAAGGGAGATACGCAAGTTACTTAAAATAACTTGCGTATCTCTCTTTGGCTATGTCTACACTTGCACTTTTAAGTTGACTTTAACTGAGTCGACTTAACTAAGTCGACTTAATGTGTCTACACTTAAAATTAAAGTCGACTTAAAGGGGAACTTACAAAGTCGACCTAGAGCGTCCACACTGGATGCTCTAGGTCGACTTTGTGGGGCTAGGGGGACCTTGGGCAGGTCCACGGTGGTGGTGGGGGAGAGCACCCCCTGTGTACAATGGGGCAAAGGGGGACAGGGACCCTGGCAGGGCAGAGCCCTGTGTGTGACACTGTCTGGATTTAGGGAAGCATTTATGATATTATTTTCTATGGATATCTCATAAATGCTATAATCCATAGGAACTATGTCATGTTTGGTATCAATAGAAAGGTAGTCATTTGCTGGGAATGATTATATAGTTTATGTCTAGGAATTCTATTTCAATTAGAAGTTAAGAATTTGATGTTATATCCATACTTTAACTTGTGTCCTTCTGTACAAATGCCTTAGATGGGAGGGTGTGAACAACCATTGTCTCCTTAATGTTAAGGAATCTCTCAGGTGATATGGTCCCAGGGAGTATCCTGATGAGCCATTAAGAACACTGAGGTGTTCAGGAGTTGTCTTTCCCCCTCACCTTCTACAAGCCAGGTAAAGAGGCTGGATTTCAAACATGGATCTCATCAGCCATGTGGAGCTCTGTGCCCCTGGACCAGTTCCATGTCCCATCCATGGCAGCAGCTCCTACTTCCACCCCTTGGCAGCGTGATTGGTGTCTGAGCATGCCATGGTTTTCCAGTGAGGAGCTCCACCCTTAAAAGGCAAACACCATTTTCTGTGTACATGTGCGCACAAATTTGTAGGGAGAAAAGATGTTGGAGAGCTCATCGGCGGAGAGGAATGCAAATACTTTTAGCTGAGATGGGGGTGCTTCCACAACAGACCTTTTTATGTAGTTTCTTCAAATTAATTTGAAAGAACTTCAGAGACCATTCTGCAAGGCATTACTGCAGCTAAGACTCTGGACAGTGGTCACAGAAAGGGGAGCAATTGCCTGCAGTCGTCAGACTATGATAACAAAGGTACCAGTCTTTTCCTCTTCACTAATATTGAAAAGTGCAGTAGACCATGTACTTCAGTGTGGTAAATATTTGGTGAATCTTCATTTTAATGATGTCTCCTGTAGTCTGTTGCAAATTATGTCCTTGACTTCAACATTGTAATCCATAATGGACACCATTTAAAATTATTTGTTGATACCAATCAAATCACTGTTTCCACCGTCCCTAGAATAGGAAAAAACAGAGGTGTGTTACGTGTTACTGTCTGTTGATTATCAATAAATACATTGACCATTCGTGACAAATAAAAATGGGGCATTTGACACAGATACAGTGGATGCCACTTATCTTTCTCACTATCCAATGGATTCTTGTCTGCAAATACTTTTATTCATTAATGTGCTAGGAATTAGGACGAAGAGAAACATCCAGGTGATTATATGTAGATCTGCATCCAATTTGCATCTTTAAGAAATGGTCCACAGATATCCACATTGCATCCATGGATACAGATATAATGCAGATATCCATAGATTTGCAGGGCTCTGCTCATCTGTAGAACACTGCGCATATACAAATATGTGGATCTACATCCAATCTGCATCAGCAAGAAATGGTCAGTGAATATCCGCATTGCATCCATGGATGTGGTATCTGCGGATATAAGGCTGATATCTACGGATTTGCAGGGCTCTAGAGCTGTGGTTCTCAACCACTGTGTTGGAACACATTACTGTGTCACCACACAGCAGTAAGTGTGTTGTGGAGAGCCGGGGAGATGGCTGGATTCAGCCTGTGGGGGGCGCGCTGGTGTATCTTGTAGGGTCACTATACGCTGCCAAGTGCATCGTGACCTGCAAACAGTTGAGAGGTACTGCTCTAGAGAGAAATATATAAAAGTGAATTATTTATCCTCATTATCATTTAAACTGTGGTGTTGGCTTAAAAAGACAGAGCTTTGCCTTATTCCTCACTCTGTAATGACTCCTTTAAAGAAATCACAAAGATTGCAGAAATCTTCACATTCTCCCCTGAGCTGGAGATTCATTCTTCCCCAGTGATCTGGTATGAGAGTTGTAGCTAAAGTGAATGACTCTGGCTTCAGAAAACAGTTTGGGTAAATGCTCAGGGCTGTAGTCTCTGTCTGCTGGGAATACTGAACAATAGCTGAGAACAGAGTATAGTGCACACAGCATGATTATGAATAGTGATTCTCTTCTGTCCTCCCACCTCCCGCAAAAGCGATTGAGCAAATTTTACTTCAGATTCTTTTTCTAGCAGCTTCTGTTATACTTTTCATTATCTGGGGCCTGATGTAGTGCCTATTAAAATCAATGGGAGTCTTTCCCTTTTTAACGGATTTTGAATCAGACCGTTTTCTTCTTCCATTTAAGAATTAATCGGAGAAAAAAGATAAGCTCAAGAAAGTTCAGCACACACTTAAATGTACTAAGTGGATTGGAAACAAGGTGAATGGGGATGATGATACTACATCTTTTAAATTCTGGAACAAAACAAATGATATAGAAATATTCTAAATTAATATGAAAACCTAAACAATGTAGATTGAGCCATCATTTAAAATAAGCAACATAGGTCCAATTCTCCTCTGCCTTGCACTTTATATAGTCACTGACACCTATGCAAAGTGACTCTGAAATGCTACTGGATCAGGATAGTGCATTGTCCATGCCGTGGAATTGGAATTCACACATATATTATATTTGTGTGCGGAAGATTGGAATTACACCATCCTAACAAATGGATTCATTTTTTCAAAGGATGTATAGGTATTATGCCATAAACAGTGGTAGTTTTCAAAGGGAAAAAATGTGCAATATTGCTATAATGATGGGACAGTCAATGCAAGTGTGGAGTTAATTTGAATAGTTCATCAACATAACTGCAATCAATATAGCCTCACTTTTCCAAGCAATAGAACAAAGCTATCACAGAAAATTATTTCAGCCAATAAGAGTCAAGAAAAAATGAATATGAGCTGCATAGTCATGCAGATAGAATTGAAATGTGGGGCCCCTTTCTAGCTGCCTTTTGCTTTTTGTTTTTTAATTTATTTCAAACTACAATTTTTATAAAATGTAAGTTATTTGACTGTACTTTAGGTAGCTTACCTTAGTAATGGATTTGGAAACTGGAATCAAAGCTGCCATGTAATAACTGCATGACTGTCCAAAGATTGAGATCTCTCGCACTGAGAGAACTGATTGGGGGACATCAATAATGATTCACTGGCATTACAGTTCTTCTAACTGAAGTGAAGAATAGGAGAAACGGTACTCAGAAATTGTATCTTCAATGATTTCTGCTGTAAATAACGAAAAATTCTATAACCCTGGTTTCATATGGTCACTTCAATGCACTTTCACATATAATTGTTTCCTATTTAAGATATTTCTTTTCTTCCCCCTTTCTATGTACCTGCTGTAATAATTTATCCATTAAAAAGATAAGTAAGTTTCTCCATATTAAGATCTTTTGTTAAAAATCTTCAGAGACCATCTGCTTCATTTGAATGAAACGTTTCTTGGATGGTTCCCTTTTCAATACATGCAATCTGATCATTTAAAACATTGCTTTGTTACAGAATAAAATCTTAGTGCCATTTCCTATCAAGACTCTCATTCTTTCCAGGTGAAGCTACAGTGTGCACGTGGACACATATTTTCTTTTATTTTTTTGAAACTCATAATGATGTCCTATGAAATGATCAGCTCATGGTTAGCATTAGGCTTAGTGAAACCAATTCAGATTTTTTTTTTTTTAAGGAAATCTTCCTTCAAGGTCCAAGGTGTTTGTGGTATTTTGACAGCTTCTGTGCAGTTAGTCTTCCCATCAGGTAGAAAGCACAGTGGGGTGTGGAAATGAGAACTGATTAAACAAACATTTTTTTTTCTTTCAAATCTCAGGCCCAGGTTTCAAATCCATAAACTGAGAGGAAGGGAAGGTAGAGCTGGGTGAGGAGAGAACCATGGGAAGGACACGTGGGATGACAGGATACTTGGAGGAGAAGAGATTGCCTGTTAGGATTGGAGACTGGAAGGAAGAAGACCACTATTGCAGCAGATGGATTGAACAGCAGAAGAAATTATGACTGACAGAGAAAAACAATGGAGTAAAGACTGTGTACAAGTGATGACGTGGGAGAAGAGAAAGAACCCATCTTATCTTGCTGAATCTGTGCTTGAAATTCCGCACTCTCCCAGCCCGTCTGTGTCATATAAATTAAATACACTTGATATAGTCATCATTGTGAGAAAATAAAAAGGTAACCCTTGTTATGCCATATGTATTATTGTTTAGTCACTGTTCAGGCCAGAATCCCCACTCCTCTCCCTTGAAATGCCACCAGGTTCATTTGGAAAGAAAACATTTTCAGTCAGCTCGACAGGATGTGATGTGCACCATCGATAGCAGGGATGGTATAGGACTCCAGCACAGCAACCAGCTGAATAGATTTGCTGCACTTAGTCTCATCCGCTTTGGCAGCAGACAGCCTCCCTCATCTCTGGCAGTAGAATTGAGCAGGAGGGAGGGAGCTGTATTTTTGGAACTCTGCCTTAGTTTGTGTCCACATAATTGATAAATATAGCTCTGTGGACATGAATGGTGCCTTATTTCATAGCTTTGTTGTGTTGGGGCCTGAAACAATGCTTATTGAGGTAAATAGGAGATACGCCATTCCTCTCAGTGAGGTTTGGAACAGGTTTTTATCACTTTCCCCTCTTGTTCACTTTTAATAATGTAAAACATTCACAAATGAGTTCTTGGACAGTTCTGACTTGGGTGAAAAAGCAGATCCATTTTTGTTCTGTGTGTCTTTTGGTTTTGTGCTAAGCATGAGCTTGACTGTCTCCTGCTGAAGAAGCAATAATTCAAATCTCTTTATATTAGTTTCTTCCATTATTCAGAAACTAGACTATTTGTATAGTATGTGTGTGCAGGAGAGTGAGTGGGACTTACTGGACTGACCTGTAAAGAAATGTGCTGTATGTGTGTGGTGGTGGAGAGGGTTGGGGGGAAATTAAGGCCTAAAATAACTACCTGGGGGGCATTCCTGTAATGACATTACATTTCCCCTCTGCTCTTGTGTCAGCAGCTCAGTCAGAAGTGGTCAAATGTAAGTTCAGTTGTGTGAGTGAAAATAAATATTTGGGGTATTTTTTTTCCTGTATGCTCAGCTGCCAAAGATAACACCAGTGTTTTCCTGTCTAGATTATGAGCGATAAAATTACACACCAAAATTAGATGGATTTGCCTAACATACTTTCTTATAAATCTACCCATTATAACAGATCTCATCTGCTGGGTCACGCATGTATAAGGTCAGCCCAGGAATCACAGCTTACAATTCCAGCCCTTTCTCTCCAGCAGGGGGCATCACACTGCAGCACTTGATGTGAAAACTAGGTGTTCAAAGTGTATTGACTGCAGTTCCTTTTGCTGATGGAAATTACCAGAGTTTCTGTACCCTGTCGTCTTAGACACTAAGACAATTAATAGCTTTAACTTAAATATGATGATTGATTCTCCAGGGGGGAAAAAAATATCCAACGTATGTTGTTATCAGAAGGATCCTTCCTGCCAATGCCTACGACAGTTATCAACAAAACTTTTCAGGCAGATTCTCTGCAGCAAGCTGCATTGTCTGGCACAGACACTATAGTGACTGACGCAGCCTCCACACAACTCTAGACGGTCAGAGGGCACTATGTGCTTGATAAATTCCAGGCCTACCTGACTGGCACTGTTTGAGGATCTGGCCTGTGGTTTGTAAGCCTCAGATTTTTTTTTTTTTTTTTTCCGATTAGGTCATTCAGGTTTTAAGCTAAAGTCCACTGGTGTCAATGCAAGATCTCCCAGGCCCCAGGGATTTTGGATCAGTTCCCTGCCGACCACTGGCATGACTGATATACAGATTTCTCAGCAGGAAGACACTTAGAATCATAGAATCATAGAATAATAGGGTTGGAAGGGACCTCACGAGGTCATCTAGTCCAACCCCCTGCTAAAAAGCAGGACCACTCCCACTAAATCACCCCAGCCAGGGTTTTGTCTAACCGAGCCTTAAAAATCTCCAAAGATGGAGATTCTACCACCTCCCTAGTTAGCCCATTCCAATGCTTCACCACCCTCCTAGTGAGAAAGTTTTTCCTTGGTTACCTTCACATTATCTGTGGCTCCTAGGTGCAGTCCTAAGTGGTGGTTAGCAAGTGATAGTATGCAGTGCAGCTGCAGCTGTGTCAACCCTAGGACATTAGAGAGACAAGGTGGATGAAGTAATATTTTCTATTGGACCAACTTCTGTCTGTGAGAGAGACAAGCTTTCAAACCATACAGAGGTCTTTTTCAGGTTTGATGAAAGGTACTCCCAGCATCACAGCAAAATTCAAGGTGGAGCATCTTGTTTAGCTAAGTAATTAGCACAGATTGTAAGGGACTATTCAAGGTACAGTGACTGATTAACACCTCTTCACTCCTAGGAGAAAAAGAAGGGGTTAGTGGGTTACAAATTGTTGTAATAAGTCATAAAGTGAGCCATGTATGTTGCTTCCCCATACACCAACATCCCTCACAATGATGACAGAGCTGCCTTCCCAAAAATGTAGAAGACAATGGACAACTCTGAGATATCCTCCCCAAACATATCACCAGACACATTCATTTTCATCCTCACCCATAATAATTTTACATTCAACAACTATCTTGTCCAAACCAGGAGAACCCCAGTATGCCAACATCTTAATGGGCCACATTGAAGAAAAGTTTCTGGACAAATGCAATACACAATCAATGATACTTTCTTTCTCTGGACAGAAGGCTTAAATTCCCTCATAGATTTCCACCACAACTTCAACAATTACCACCTGTCCATTAACCTCTCGCAGGAGCATTCTCATAGCAATATCAACTTCCTAGACACCACAATGGAACCATAGAGACAACTACATACAAGAAACCCTTCCTTCATAGATTGAGTAACCACCTCAAACACACCAAGAAATCTGTTATCTTGAGCTAGGGCACTCCAATACTTCAAAATACACTCTGAGAGAAAAGTCGAGACTCCAGGTTATAAACCTTAACACAAAAAACCATTTTCATCAAACAAAGACACTCCACCAAAGAAGTATATTGCATACTGGAATAGGCCACCCAAATTGTAGTACTAAAGATAAATTTATATCTCATAGTATTGCTTCAAACAAAAATTTCTGTATGTAATATTCATTGATAAAAATACCATGCTCATTCATTCTCTTGTAACTCCATATTGTAACCAAAACTCCATTTTAAATTGTTTTCTTCATTTTGTATTGCTCAGGCTAAGTTTTGCTGGGAAACTTTGTTTAGATGTGTTTTTAACTTAGTTTGGCTGTGTGAATGAAAAGTGTGTGTGATGGGATCAGTCTCCAACTCCAGCCTGTCCTGATGACAAACTGCCAGCACCACCTTGATGGCTGAAGATCAATGCAATCAAACTCTGCAAAAGCAAGAAGAATCCATCCTAAAAAGAAAGGGACAAAAAGCCCCATCAAAAACAAGATCAAAGTCACATCTGCCATTAACTACGACTCATGGTCATACAGTACACTGAGGCAGTGTGACACAGCAAAATCCATGGATTAAAAAGATGGGTGAGACTGCATAGCTTTGGGTAATGTTCTGCTGGTCACCAAAAGAGTGTTGGTGCACAGCTGTGTGCCCGACAGAGACCCCGCTCTTCCTCATGCCCAGCTTCCCTGGCCAGGTAGCTGCCATGAGCTGCGAACACCAGCCACAAACTCAAGCTACGGTCACAAGCAACAATCAGGACTGGTAACTATACATCAACAACAGCAAAACATCTGGGGTGCGTGTGTGTGTGTGTGTGTGTGTGTGTGTGTGTGTGTGTGTGTGTGTG
>ML685851.1:9658941-9679496 GCA_007922175.1 Pelusios castaneus
TGTGTGTGTGTGTGTGTGTGTGTGTGTGTGTGTGTGTGTGTGTGTGTACTAAACATTAGATATTAACATAATTGTGTTTTCCTCACAATAAACGTGGCATATTGCCTTTTACCTCTTTGAAAAGATCCAGGGTGCTCTTTTTGCACAACAAAATACCCAAAGAGAACTTGCTTTGATACAGAAATACTGACCCCCCAACTGTGCACCCTTAACTGTAACATATCACCCCACACTGCAACCTGAATGGGGTATTACCTAACAACTTATATCCAGTGGTGACCCCATCCTGAATGAAATCTTCCTAAACCCCTCTTCTGGCCTTCAAATATCCCCCAAGCTCTCCAAGCTCATCATCAGATGCAACCTACCCACAGACCAACTCAAAGGAGTGACACACCCTTCTGGAACAAATCCAAAATCTACAGACAAGCTACACTGATCGATACCCACCTCCCAACACACCTTTCAAGATCCATGGACTTTACACATGCATCATATCTCATCCCGTGCACTATACATGCCCTAACAACAGCTATGTGAGTGAAACCAGACAAGCACTATGCCCTCAAATTAATTCACACAGGAAAATGATAAAAGACCAAAAGACCAGATAACTGTACCTGAACCCTTTTCACAAAGAGATCACTCTATAGATGACCTCTCAGTCCTCATCCTCAGAGGAAACCTGCACAATACTTTCAAAAGATGAACCTGGGTGCTTAAATTCATAACTCTACTAGACACTAAAAATCATGGATTGAATAGAGACACTGGATTTATAGCTTATTACAACAATCTACAACCCACTAATCCCCTCTTTTTGTCCTTTGACTTGAGGGGTATTAACAGGCCTTGAATGGTCCCTTAGATGATATGCTAATTACTTATACTAAACAAGTTGTTCCAGTTGGAATTTGCTGTGATGCTGGGAGTACATTCTACCAGACCTGGAAAAGAACTCTGGGTGGCTTGCAAACTTCTCTCTCTCACAAAAGATGTTGGTCCAATAAAAGATACTGTCTCACCTTGTCTCCCTGACAAATGGTATTGTTTGTTGACTCTGTCAATCCGTTCCCTTCTTTTACTGAGACATTTTGATTTTTTTTTGACAGTTGCTATGAACCAAGAACATCCACACTCAAATTGGTGTTGAGGTGGCAAGATAAAACAACAAAGATGCAACTGTTCTCCAACAGTTCTGATGTTAGCACGTAGAAATCTAGCCACGTATGTCCCCATTCCACAGACACTTATACATGTGTCTATGTATGTGAGCCTTATTCAACTCAATGGAGCTAGCCAATTTATCTCATGTGTTTACTGGATTTGGACCATGGAGAATAAACTCAGTCAGCACATGATTTATTAATTATACCCTGTCCAGGAAATGGGCCCTCAGCTAGTTATTAATCTAAAATTAATTTAAATGTTTAAAGTAAAATCTCTGGTGTTATCACTGTACTGACATTTTTCAATTAAAGAAGCATTTGAACCATTAAAATTATATGAATAGTACAAATGCACAAGTGATATATTCTAAAGCAGCTGCAGAAAATGAAAGCTCACTCAGCTTTGATAGAAAGATTTAGTGTTAATTTAGCTAAATATTCTTATTAAATATAGAAAGGTTGGTTTAATTTCTTACCTCATATAGTCTGTAGTCTTCCTCTCCATCATCTAAAATGGGATTATTATATAATAGAAATTCAAATTAGTGTTTGGATTAATGAGCTGAAGAAGATGAGTTTGCATTATAATAAAAGTGAGATACAGTCCCAATACCTCTTCAAAAACACACATGCTAAGCTACAAACCTACTAATCTAAAACATTCCACATATATAACATCCTTCAGAGCGAGGATGAGGGAGAACAAACAACATACAAGAGATGTTAATATTATCTATTAGTGCACTGCTAGAAGGTGTTCAGATACAACCCTAAAGATTCTTGTATAGACCTCATCATTGTATGTACACATTGCAATAAAATATCCATGGAACAGCCACTGCTGGCATGGATTGGTTGACTGACACAGGGAGCTCTAGTTGCGGGGACTGTAAAATTGCAGTATAGATGTTTGGGCTCAGGCTGGAGGGCCTCAGAACCTGGGCTCAGCCCAAGCCCAAATGCCTATGCTGCAATTTTATAGCCCTGGAGCCTGAGAGCCACAAACCTGAGCCAGCTAACCCAGCTGTGAGTCTATTTACTTAGTGTAGACTTACCCTAGAGACTTGACTAAACTAAACTAGAATCCTGTAGATGGATAGAACCAAGTTGGTGTCAGGGTGCAGCCTCTCCGAATCTCATTGAAAATCTTTCTGGTAGACTGTGCTGGAAATACAAAATTATTATAAATATTTCTCGAGTGCTGCTATTCCAAATTGGGTGTTTGACTTCATAGAAGAAGTAGCCGGTTTACAGGAAGGGATTTGACAGAATAAATTACTCGTAATTAAATCTACTTGAGATGACATATTAATGTATCCCAGGCAGTTTAATAAAGAAAAAAACATTGAGAAGACAGTCCAAACAGTGAATGCAGAGTATGGGTATGTCTACACTGGAGCTGGGGGTGTAATTTCCAGTCAAGGAGACAAACGCGTGCTGGCTCTGATTGTGCTACTGCATTGAAAGCAGCATTAGCCACCCAAGAACATATCTAGAGTTTCAGCCAGGATCCTACTCAGGTGACTGGCCACTTGTCACAGCAGCTACTCTGCTATTTTTCACATGCTAGCTTGATTGGCACCAGCATTGGTATATCCACCTGTGCTGGAAATATACCCTCCTCCCACCCCCAGCAGAAACATCTCCTTAGTGATGCATGGTCTAAGAGTCAGATTGGAAATGATGAGACAAGGACCCTCATCCCAACTTTTGATATTGGACCTAATTGAATATGCTGCCCAGTGAAGGCAATGAATAGCCCCACTGTACAATGCTTTGAGTACCTTGGGAAGTCAGAATAAGTTGTATTCTGCTTTGAAATGTGTGGATGAAAGGTGCATGATAGATTCTTGGTTCTTATGTTCATGATCTCAGGAAAAATTTAGAATTATCTAGTTGGGGTAATAATGTTACCTTTCTTTCATCTGTTTAGGCACCCATGCTGCACTTGATTGTATGCAAAATATTGACTTAGACTCATAGACTTTAAGGTCAGAAGGGATCAGTACGATCATCTAGTCTGACCTCCTGCACAATGCAGGCCTCAAGACCTCACCCACCCACTCCAGCAATAGGCCACCAACCTATGACTGAGTTATTTACCTCCTTAAATCATGATTTAAGGACTTTAAGATACAGAGAATTCACCGTTAGCGGAGCCATGCCCTGTGCTACAGAAGAAGGCGAAAAACCCCCAGAGCCCAGGCCAATCAGCCCTGGGTGAAAATTCCTTCCCGACCCCAAATATGGTGATCAGTTAAACCCTGAGCACCTGGGCAAGTCTCAACAGCCGGTTACCCAAGAAACAATTCTCTGTAATAACTCAGAACCCACCCCACGTACTCTCTCCTCTTAGGCCACTTGTATATCCACCACACGTAGCCAAAGATCAGTCAATTTCCAAAATAGGGTAATCATACCATCCCCTCCATAAATTTATCAAGCTCAGTTTTGAAAGCAGTTATGGTTTTTGCCCCCACAACTCCGCTTGGAAGGCTATTCCAGAACTTTACTCCTCTAATGGTTAGAAACCTGCATCTAATTTCAAGCCTAAATTTCTTGATGGACAGTTTATAACCATTTGTTCTGGTGTGCACATTGGTGCTGTACTCAAATAATTCCTCTCCCTCCCTGATATTAATCCCTCTGATGTATTTATAGAGAGCAATCATATCCCCCCATAACCTTCTTTTGGTTAGGCTAAACAAGCCAAGCTTCTTGAGTCTCCACCCATAAGGCAGGTTTTCCACTCCACAGACCATCCTTGTAGCCCTTCTCTGCACCTGTTCCAATTTGAATTCATCCTTTTTAAACATGGAGGACCAGAACTGCACACAATATTCCAGATGGGGTCTCACCACTTGTACAGCGGCACTAACACCTCCCTGTCTCTACTTGAAATACCTCTCCTGATACATCCTAGAACCGCATTAGCTTTTTTCATGGCCACATCACATTGGCGGCTCATAGTCATCCTATGATCAACCAGTATTCCCAGATCCTTCTCCTACTCAGTCCGTTCCAACTGATGCGTCCTCAACTTATAGGAAAAATGCTTGTTATTTGTCCCTAAATGCATGACTTTGCACTCCCCGTTATTAAATTTCATCCTATTCCTGATACTCCAGTTTACAAGGTCATCCAGATCTTTCTGTATGGTATCCCGTTCGTTCTCTGTATTGGCAATACCTCCCAGCTTGGTGTCATCCGCAAACTTTATTAGCACATTCCCGCTTTTTGTGCCAAGGTCAGTAACAAAAAGGTTGAACAAGATCAGTCCCAAGACAGATCCCTGAGGGACTCCACTGGTAACCTCCCTCCAGCTTGACAGTTCACCCTTCAGTATGACCCGCTGTAGTCTCGCTTTTAACCAGTTCCTTATCCACCTTACTATATTCATATTAATCCCCATCTTCTGTAACTTAACTAACAACTCCCTATGTGGAAGTGTATCAAATGCCTTGCTGAAATCTAAGTAAATTAGGTCCACCACATTCCCTTTATCTAAAAAATCTGTTATCCTTTCAAAAAAGGAGATCAAGTTGGTCTGGCACGATCTCCCTTCAATAGGATTCCTCAAGAAATCAGGGCTACAAGCACCTATAGTCAATTGTTGGATTGGGACTTTAGGTTGGACTGTCTCCTGTTATGTTTTTCTACAGTGGCTAGTATAATGGGCCATGATCTCGGTTATGGTCTCTATGTGCTATTGTTATACAAATAATAATAATAACAATAACAATAATTAATTAATTAATAATAAATATCGAATTACTGGGTCTGATTCTGATCTCAGTTAAAATGCTGTAGTTCACAAGTAACTTTACTGAAGTTAATGGTGTCATCCTAATCTAAAACAGATTCCAGTGAGATCAGATTCATGGTAATAGTTTCTAATCTGACATAAAATTCTTAGGGATAGAGAAAAAGAGGGATAATCTGGGTTTTCATAAAATACACAGAATGTATTTAAAGCTGCTATCTGCAAAAGAAAAATGAGAAACAGCTATATGCCTTTCCCAAGGCAATGTTTCTTGCACTCTTTTTCATGTAAAGAAACAAAGCTAATTTGACTGGGGCACTGTGCAAAGCACTACGGATTTCCAATTAAAAATGTACAAAATACTTCTCCTGATTCAATGATTGATTTACATTTTAAACTAGAAGAGAAAAAAAAAAGGACACTACTTTTCCATTAAAAATGCTGTTTCGTTGAAAGAGAAATGTTTTGCAGAAATGAGGAACAAGAGTCTAGACCAGTCGTTCTCAACCTTTTGTGGGTTGCGACATGCTTGGCGGTGTATCGTGACCCTTCTTACTGCCCCCTGGCCTAATCCAGCCATCTCCCCAGCTCCCCGCAACTCATTTACTGCTGTGTGGTGACGTAGTAATGTGTCCCGACACAGTGGTTGAGAACCGCTGGCCTAGATTAGCTAATAGACTGGTTATTGGGGCACATGCCTTGAATGAAAGAGCACCGAGTTCAAACCCTTTCTCTGAGTCAGGGAAAGCAGGGATTTGAAACTGGCTTTCCCATTTCCCAGGTAAGTACTCTAACCACCAAGTGATTGTCTACCCTGTGACGGGTCTTGCTCTCTCTTTTTAAATTTTCCCCATGAAAACCTTGCAACAAACCACATGTCAATACTTTGACATGTTTCATGAAATGCATTTTCTGTTTTCCAGCTGGCCCTACTTTAAACTACGCTGAATCCATTGTTGAATTGCTTTTCCTGTGACTAAATAAGAACAAGCATCCTGTAACCACAAGACATTGTGTTCAATTTTAAATCCTTGTAAAAAAATAAATAAATAGAAGTGAGAGGTAGCTATAATGAAACTGCATCTTCTATCTAGACCATGTATATTTCAACATAGAAAATAGAGTGGCCAAACCCTGGTTGCCTTATGTACAGGGGTTAAAGTAAGGGGGAACACACTGGAATGCAGTTCCGGGGCCCCTAAGTTTGTGGGGCCAGAGTTCCAGGGCCCCTAAAAACAGAAAAATCCAGCGGAATGCTTGTTCCGCCCTGCCCTGGCTGCTGGCAGGTCCTACGCCCCACCGTTGTTAATCACAATACTTAGTGTGTTATGCAGTGTTTGCTAGTTTGTGACAATAATTGCTATAGACATAAACGCCATATAAAATTATAAATATTTTTATGGAGTGATAACCGATGCATGTGGTACTGAGAAGTGGCTGAAATGCCTACCAGGGCTGGGGCCACACATGCATGGAGGGGGCCCAGCCAATATGGGAAGGGGGCCCGGATATTAGGAGGGTTCCTGGGCCTATCAAATTATACTTTAACCACTGCTTTTGTATACAAGTGGCTCTCTGAATTCATTGGAACAACTCACATGAGCACGGGTGGCAGGATTTTGGTAGAAGACTAAGGGAAGGTCTACACTGCCTACCCTTTTCGGCGGCAGCTGAATAGAGATACGCAAATTACTTAAAATAACTTGCACATCTGCATTTGACATCCCTACTCCTAGCACGTTCACTGCCCTGAGTCGAAGGCAGAGGGCCTCCCTTCGACTCCATGCTACTTATTGCTGGGTTGGTGTTCAGGGATTGTCTTCCTGATCGGCTGAGTGGTTCTTCACAGACCCGATCAGCTGATCAAAAAGTTCAAACTGATGGCTGGGAATTTGCTGCTGTCACTGATGACAAGCCCTAAATCCATAGAAAACAAGGATTAATATGTATAATGAAGTGACTAATATATGGCCAAATTGTAAACCCTTTACTCCCATTGCTGAGAATTTCCTCACCGGACAAATTCCCAGTTAAGTCAATGGAACTCCTTGTGTGAATTTTCTGATCATGCACAGGAATAAGAAATGGACAATATGGGTCTCATGTAGGAAATATTTATAGCTGCTTAGTATAATTATCATGTAAATTGAACATTATATTAGAATAGAAAAACTATTAGCTACTTTGCAGAGCAGATATGCTTTACCTCTGCATTTATTAAAGTCATTTTGAAGGAGAATAAAACAAAAGTACTTAAAAAATCAAGATAAACACATACAAAAGAGCTGTAGGTATTGTGATTGTCCTCAGCAAATAAAAGATAATAATAAAGTCATATATATTTGCATGTCAATGGTAGACAACCAATGTTTGCTGGAAGTACAATTAAAAGAGTTTGTATGTGTAATAATTGGGATCCCCATATTAATTGATTAAATATCTTGATTGGGGTCAAAATGATCATCTACATAAGTTTTCCATCTTTTTTGTTACACAAATGTACCAAAAATATATCCTCAGCAGAATGACCATAATTCAAGATGGAAGTATTTCTGGACACAGAATACAAGGCCATTGGTTCAGGATGAATTGAGATAGAGACTACTCTCTAAATGAGAAAGTTTAAAGGTTTTGGTTTTGCTTCACTAGAAAATGTTACACTAGATATTTTATCTAGTGTATTATAGTAGTTTTAGCACTGAGCTTGCCTATCTTGTTTTTGAAAAGGCTTTTATTATGTTCTAACAAAAACAACACTGGAAGACACTAAATCATCTTGCTCTTTGGTACCGCTGTCTTCTGTACCAGACATGCTGCTAAAAAAAGGTGTCTCGCTGGCAGGGCCAGAGGCCCTGGGCTGCCCCCCATTGTGGGGATCTTCCAGGTCTGGGGCCCTGACTCTCTACCACGGAACCCCCGCCCCCCACGCACGATGGTTTGTGGGCAGGCTGGCCGTTGCTGGGGGAGAGGCAGGGGTTGACCTGGGTCCAGATGGCCCTCCCACCCACTGGCCCCGCCCTGTTCCAGCCAGTCTGCTCCTGGTGCAGGGCTGGCTGGCATGTGCCATGGCATCAGTGAGGCATTCCAGGGCCATGGCCCTGGAAGGCTGCTCCAGAGTGGAGGCCACACTGCAAGCCAGCTGGCCCCTCGCCCAGGTGGAGTGAACAGGTGCTGCGTCCCTCCCACCCCATCCCTGGGGACGGACCAGCCAGCCCAAGGGCAGGGTGGGAGGGCGGATCCTGGCTTCTGGCCCGAGAGTCCCCTCCCCCCAGTGCCAGCAGGACAGTGGTCCTCCCAGCGCTCCCCCAATCCCTGCCAGCACTGAATGGGGTGGGTGGAGTGTGGATTATTGCAGGGGTTTTAATGGCTGGAACTCCCCCCCCCCACACACACCCTTTAGGCCGGGGCCCAGGACTTCAGCTCCTATATCCCCCGCATTAATCTGGCCCTGCTCACTGGGTGTTCTAATTTGCCCTTTATTCTTTATCCTCTTTCTCCATATGGTAGGAGGCTGTCAGTCTAGTTCAGTAAGCTTTGGATCAGGCCCCGTCCTTAAAGAAAGATGAACATTACTTTAATCTTCTAGCATCCAGAAAATAAATACCAGAATATAATAAATAACATTGAGATCCTTTCTCCTAGTTAAGCTACCAGATACTAGCAGTCCTAGGGAAAATATAGGAGACGGAGAAATTAGTTCACATCACAAGTTCCTGGGCAACAATCTTTATACTTAGCATCTGCCATGCAGTTAATTTAAATATTAAGTCTATTCTCTCTGCAAGACATGGGGTAATTTCCATTAAAGTTAATGGGAGTTCTTCATGCATCAAGGAAACAACATGCCTTAATGTTTCTCGGTTTCCATTCTCTTCTCTCTTTACAGAATGGCTGCTAAAGGATAATTTTATAGGAACATTTTAAAATGGAATTGGCAAATTTGGTACTTTCACTATTTTTTTCTCTGAAATTAAATAAAATGTTTCATGGTACAGTTCTGCCCACCCTCACCTTTCATCTGAGGTCTAATTTAAGCTTAACATTTTGCTGGCATAACTGCTCTGCCAAAGCCTTCTATTGTAGGCACAGCTTATGCCTGCAAATGCACAAGGCAGGTGAATTAAAGTAGCACATGCAACCTCTGTGCTGTTTTGTCTAAGTCAGACACAGTTGTGAAGATGTATTGTGGATGGAACAGGGTTCTGCAATATATCCAGGTGCGAATACATGGAGCATCCAAACACATGCCAGTGCTTCCCTAACATCCTTAGATGACTTTGACAATCCCAGCCTTAGATTGGGCTGTTCAAATGGCAATGAAAATGAACTGGAAGTTCATGGAGGGTGCCAGGCTCCAGAATGATGTGGTTTCTGTAGATTGCAGCACGCTGCAAAGATCAGACTTTGCAAGACTTTGGAGGGCTCAAACCTAGATCCATGGGGGGTCTGAGCCACTGATGTCTCTGTCTCACTGCAACAGAAGGTTTTTTTGCTTTCTCCTGTATCGTGGGGCATGGGTCACTTGGTGGTGGTTTCTCTGTACCTTGAAGTCTTTAAACTAGGATTTGGGGATTTCAGTGACTCAGTCATAGGTTAGGTGTTTATTGCAGGACTGGGTGGGAGGTTCTGATGCCTACATTGTGCAGGAAGTCAGACTAAGCACTAGATGATCATATCAATCCCTTCTGACTTGGGTATGTCTATACTGGCAATTTAGTTCGACTTTAGTAGCCTTAAGTTGACCTAAATTACTCCCTGTCCACACTGGACTTTCATTAAGTCGACTTCAGAAATTCCTTACGTTGACTTAATGAAAGCTTAGGTCGACTTAGTAAGAACCACCAGTTAGGTTGACTTAACCCGTAAATCGACTCCATAGGTCGACTTAAGCACAGTGTGGACATGGATTAACCCTTAAGTCAACTTTATTAAGTCGATTTAAGGGCAGTTAGGTTGACTTACTAAGTCCCCATTCAGGTAACCACTTTGTTAAGTCGACTTAATAAAGTCGACTGTAAGTCGACTTAACAAAGTCGACCTAACTTTTTCTAGTGTAGACATAGCCTATGAGTCTATACTCTGGCTTCTGATCCTGGTTTGTCCTTGACTCTGCTATTTGACTGCTCTCTGTAACATGGTACTTGACCCTGACTTCCTGGTATCCTGACCCAGCTCAACTCCGACCCTGCTACTTCTCTCCCACCTGCAATTTAGCAGCTGACCAGGGCACGCTGGCCCTGCAGAATTTCTGTGTTACCTCCATCTTCAGATGCAATAAGTTCTAATAGCCCTTTCTGGAACTGATGAACACATGGATAACTGTGGCCAGAGCCTCACAGGACAATAGGAGATTCAGTTTCCTGGCAAGCAGGAGTAAAAAGAATACATTTCATGCCACTGTCTGCTTTGGCATGCCAGATTATTAATAAATCCAGAAAGAATCGAAGATGGCGTGCTACCTTTCTCATACTCTCATTGACTTCCATAGGCTTTGCATCAATCCCTTGTCTGGTCAGTACTACCCTGTGCATATTTTGTGTTGATGAACTTCATGTTTCAAAGGGTGAAATTGTTTCTCAAGCCTCAGGATACCTTTGTGTTTGCAGAGATATATGTTAAGTTTCCTTGGAAACTGCCTTTGTTCATCTTCACATGACTTGATTAAATTACTCTGTCTTGAAGATGGATAGAAGAGGGGGGAAGAGAGAAAACTGCCTTTATCAACAACACTGGATTGTATTTTTCTTCAGTCCATCCTCTCCCACCCCATGCGCAGGGTTGGATGGGGGGAAAAACACATAATTCTCAAGCAGTTACTTACCTATCAGTGCGTCCTTCTAAGATTTATGCTGAGTTCAGGGAAACTGATATTTATAGTTCTAACTGTAAAAGCTCAGTATTGAGGCCTGTTCTTTTTGTTCTAAAATTCTTAACAAGCTCATGGAGATTAAACATGAGATAACTAAACAAGAGGTGTGACTGAATCCTGTGAAGCTGTGGGACTTTTATCTTGCTCACAAAGCAGCCAATCAACTCCCCAGAGATGTTGGAGGCTCTATAGACTTACTGCTGAGTTATTTTGCCAGGTCAAGCACAAAAGAAAGGAATTCATAATACATTTTTATTCTATAAACTCACTAGTGTAGCTGGGATGCAACCACTTATGTTCTCCCCTATTGTTCAGCAGCCATTTGCTAGAAAGGAGAAAATAGACTGGAGAAATAGCAGTTAGAAACTCGGAAAAGGTTGCAGCTTTTTTAACAAAAATCAAACTACTTATTTATGGCCAGATTCTCCCCCCTGATACGGGGCTAGAAGGGTACAGAATGAGGAGCAAATTGTACTTCTTGTGCAGGAGAGTATTACCGTATATAGCTGTGCTGTACACCACAAAAAGAGCTGTAGGCAGGTAGGACGGCGACATGACTTTGGCACTGATTCCCCTACATGATGGCTAGAGATTATAAAGCTGCTGACTTCCCAGAAATGAGGTTAAGAAGCTTTTCCTTACAGCATTTTTCTTAATGCTGCTACAAAAAAAGAAAAAAAAGCCTTCAACGAGTGCTGTTCAGAAACACACACAGTGACCACAACAATCACAAAATTGCTCTAAGTTCTCATTACCCTTTGTTTGGAGGTAGGTTGAGCAATGGCTCTGTGAATCATTATGAAAAGAAACATCACATTGATTTGTTTTTTCCTTCCTTCTTTCTGAATTGTTTTTCATGCTGTACTTTATTTGATGTTATTTTATTGGCTGTATTTAAGTATGCCTGTAAAGTGTCTGGGCTGCGGCTGGTAGGCAGCAATGGTAAAACAGGCTCTGTTTTGATATCACAACTTGATGTAGGAGCTCAATAATTACACATTCAGTAAGAATTCTTGACATGCCACTGCTCTTCAAAGGCATTGGCTCCGATGGTAACTGCCTTCATGTGGAATATCAAGAGACAGGGCACCCTTTCCAGGGCCTGGCTCCACAATACTTAAAAGTACCATTGTCTTCTGTGAGTCCAGAGTGTATTGCAGCAATAAACATGGCCTGTTGCACAGTATGATACACTGATTGTTAGCATTTTCATGAGATCCCAATCACCATTTGATTTATGATTACAAATATTAGAATAATTTATAGGGTTTCTCTATTTGCTGTTGCTCAGAATGATTTCTCAAATATAAATCCCGGTGCTGCTTGTAGTAGAAAGTGAGAGTCTGAGACATGAGGCCTATTTTAACAGGCTGGGTGTGAGGCCTGAGCTAAAAGCCTGGCTGTTACAAAGCAAAGTTATACAAGTTCATAGACACTGGCAAGAACAAAGTTGGTGTTGCAAAAATCCACATTCCTAAAGCAGTGCTAGGAACCGAATACTCAGAAAGCTGGTACCGCAGCAATCCGATACCGATGGTACAAATGTTCATCAAAGATAACAAGGACACACCGGCTCCTCTGTAAAACCAGGAGGACACTGTGATGACTACAAATGTTTTGACAAGATGATGGAGAGAGGTGTTTTGATTAGATCAACTGGCACAAGATAAAGGGTGGTAAATTACCACATCAGAGAAGCACTATGCAGCTTGTTAGTATCAATGTATAAAAGAGGATTTTGGTGGAAGCCTCTCTAGCCAGAGAAAATGGAAACGCCCACCATTTATTGAGCTGGTTCATTGTAACAAGCATACATGTATTAGTGGTCCTGTAGTGCAGTGCCGCTGTGCTGTGACACAAAAGTGTGTTGTGGCTGCACATGTCACATGAAATCAGCCTGCTGCCGGAAGCCCTAGGAGAGTTGCAGTGTCAGGCAGATTTCAAGCTGCTGGCCCTTTAAGAGTTGCAGCTGAAAGTGGCTTCAGTGGCTTCAGTGTAAGACCTGTGGTTGAATCCGCATGGCTCCACTGTGTTTTGTGGCAGTGGGGTCTGCTGGTTAAGCCTCCCACTGCTGAAAGTGCCTTTCAGGGCAGAATTTCTTCAGCAGCATGGGCCACTCCAGCAGGACCTGATGCCTAAAGTCCTGGCAGCAGGGAGGAACTTCAGCGGCGACAGGGAGCTTCAGTATGTTGCTGGAAGTCTTCTCAGCCTTCCCTGGTGCCTTCATTACTGACATGGATCTCTGGTCTTATTGAATAACTCAGTCGTGGTTTAGTGTCTCGGTTATCTGCACAGAGCTGAAAGAGCATACATCCTGGAAAAACACCCTGGAGGGGTGTCTAGCACACCTCTCTGGATTTCTCTCATGCTGAAACAGACAAACCAAATCCTCAGATGATGTAGATTGGGATAGCTTAATTAAATTCCCTGGAACCTAGTTGTCCCCAAACTTTTTCTATTGTGCCTCATCATCTGCCTTACCTCCTCTTATCATTCCCTAGGGAGCATGGCGAAGAGTGGGTGTTGGGTCTGGGAGCTTGGGCTGGGAATATAGCCAGAGCTGGACCTGTGGCTGGGAGCAGAACTATGGCTGAAATTGGGAGCCAGGGCTTGCACCTGGGGCCAGAAGCTGGGGGCCGAGGCTGAGGCAGAGACTGCAGCTGGAGCTGGGCTGGAGTGGACCTGGGGGTAGAGAAGGGCTGGGTGACATTTCTTCCCCAACCTTCATGGGGGCTGGCCCAGCCCCACCCTGCCCCCTGAAGTTTCTTTGCTTTGCCCCAGGAGGGCATGCCCCACACTTTGTGGACCACTGCTGTAACCATATGTCTGCTGAATTCCCATAGAAATCAAAGAAGTTACTCCAATTTATGTCAGCTGAGGATCTGGCTCACTATTTCCATTACTGACTTAAAGGTGCATGTATATACAGCCTATTGCAGGACTACGCTCGAACTTTGTTCTTAAAAATAGGCAAGAGACCAAATAAACAAACTTGCAAATGTATTGCCTAAAGGCAAAGCAGTAAAAAACAGTAAGGAGACATAAGTACCCTTCTTCTGGGAAGTCATGTTATATGGAAGATGTACTTCAAAGACACACATTTCATAGGATGATTTTACAAATTAGCATGTTTTCTCTATGTCAGTGACTTCCAATTCACGAGTTTGCAATAATTCCATAACCTCTTATTCGCTACCTTCCTTATCCTCTTTTTTTTAAACTAGCATTCTAGGTATTGGTTTGTGAAGGTACCTCCTTATACTTTCACATTTCTCATTTTTAATTTTATTTTCTAAGTGTTGATGAGCTGTGCAACTACTCCCTATGTGTAGTGGGCACAAAGTATTCATGCGTTTTAGCTTTGGCATTAGAAAATTTGTCAAAGCTGACTTTAGCTTTGCAAAGTGGTGTGGAATGCTTGACATGAGTAAACAGAATTGTGGGAACAGCATAAATCATTCACCTAGCATGATTTCCCCCAAACTTTATTATATTAACACCAAGCACATGGTACCTATTAATGTGGTATGTATTATGTCTAAATGGTTTGGCTAACAACGTTTTATTAATGGAAAGAATGCACATGCCAAAGAAATTATGGACAATAACACGCTGCAGTTATATTCCCAAGATAAATCTCCAGCTTTGTTGATGTCCTATCCAAGCCCGGATTGAGCACTGAACTCTTTGAACAATGTTCCTGTGTGAATAGCTTTCTGTTCATTCTTGTGGGTATCATATTAGTGATAGTGATCATATTATCACCAGGTGCTTATGTTTAGCCAATAAAACACATTTGTTTCATCTTCTTTCTCTAGTTTATCTTCTTGACAACTTATTTTCAGAATTCAAGCTTCATTATCCTGTAACAGCAGCCACTATGCAACAACTATTAATACCTTTGTACTCTTGGTCCAAGCCAGGTAACTGGGGCTACGCAATATAACATAATCTGTTATTAACACACATATTGTCACCCTTTTATTACATGCTGAAATATATTTTAACAGATATTTTCTTAACCAAAAGGAACCGAAAGTAAGAGTCTGGACCATCCAAACAGTATTAGCATTGATAACATAGAATACCTATGTATGTAATAAATATGCTGATGCATCATTTTTTATTTTTAACAAACATTGACTGAGGAATTTATATGGAGTGTGAGGCTGGGCACTTTCTGTATTTTGCCTGATCTTCTCATCTCTCCAGTCAAAGGATGTTGGGGCTTCTCAGCACTTGCAGGTTTGGGCCTTTAATTTTTTTTTTTTTTTTAAATCTCTTTCCAAATGGGATTCAATCTGTATGTAAGCAAGGTAGACTGAGGCCGGGCAATTCTCTTGCTTAGCAGCTAAAAGGGGAGCAACTGATTTGCATGGGCTTTGTATTTCTATGAGTAGAATAGGTACTTAGCATAATTTCACTGTATAGCTGCTGGACATGATGTTAAATTGTATGTGGCTGGTTTGGATCACAAATCCAATACCTGTGTTTTAACTGAAGAGGGAAATGAAGTATTGTCTTTTCATGATATGCTACCCTTTGATTGTATAAACTCTGTTTAGCCTAGCTGATGGAAAAGTCACCATCAGTAATACAGAACTCGGAAGAGTGAGCAACCCTATTTTGCAGTCTTGTAAGAGGAAGGGGTTATCAGTTTTGCCTTATTAAAAGATAAACTTAATGGTTCCTTGGAGAGTTTTTTTGTGATTTTGATCAGAGAGCAAACTCTGGTGTTTTAAAGGCTGAAGTCTAGAGCTGGAACTACTGGGGATTGAAATTCTCTCTAAGAGCTGAACTCACTGAAAAACTGATGGAAGCCCAGTAGGAGAGCATCTTGTGAGCAGCCAGCGGGTGGTGTTAGTGGATGGTGCAAGCAAGCAGCAGGTGGTGGTGTGAGTAGTTAGCCAAAGGTAGTAGTGACCAATGGGCATTGCTAGCAGGTGGTGTGAGCAGACCTACAGGTGTCAGAAAGCAACTGGAGGGGAGGGCTGAGAGCCCCTCTGCTTGAGCAATGGATGCTAAAAATGTGATGGTCGGGGGGGCAAGTAACAAAGAAGTGAAGGACACACTCTGTGGACATTGGGGTGGAGTGAGTTCTCTTTATTTGGTTTTGTGGGAATCCTGCTTTAGTTTATCTCCAAATCAGT
Source organism: Pelusios castaneus (assembly GCA_007922175.1). Lineage (NCBI taxonomy): Eukaryota > Metazoa > Chordata > Testudines > Pelomedusidae > Pelusios > Pelusios castaneus. The sequence goes on from ML685851.1 coordinate 9,674,893, forward strand.
GCTGATTTTGCTATTGCCATATCAATTCTTTATGTTACTATTAAAAGGTTTATTTACTACCCTCAGACTTGTGCTGGCAAGAGGGGTAGCATTGACCCTCTTGGGCACCCAAGGTATAGTTTGTGATTTCCCAGGAGACTGGGTGGGGCCTTGAGCCAATTGGTGTTGTAACATTGTTTGGGAACCCCTAGATATAGAACCCGCCCGTCACTGCTGCTGTCTTGGCCTGGCAGAAGGGTTACATGTATAAAAATTCAGAGAAAAAGAAAGGGGAAGTAATTTCTTTCATTGGACCAGCTGCTGTTGGTAAGAAACAAGCTTTTAAGTTTACACAGAGCTCTTCTTCAGGCCTGGGAAATGTATTCAGTGTCACATTTCAGATACAAAGTGGAACAGATTGTTTAGCATAAGTAGTTAACTGGCCGCATCTTGAATAGCCCTTTGAAATATATGTTAACAGCTTTCCAGTCACAGTGAGGAAAGGAAGGCTGGCAGGGATGGGAGTTTAGTGGGTGATAGATTATTGCAATAAGCCATAAATCCAGTGTCTCTATTCAGTCCATAGTTTTAGTGTCTCGCAAAGTTATGAATTTAAGTTCCCAGGCTCATCTTTTGAAAATGTGCAGGTTTTGTTTGAAGATAATAACTGAAGATAATAACTGAGAGGTCAGATACATAGTGATCTCTTTTGGGAGCAGTGTTCCCCACAGGTCTTTTTGTCTTTTATCATTTTCCTGTGAGTTCATTCCAGAAACTAGTGATTGTCTGGTTTCACTCATGTAGCTATTGAGGCATTTGATGCACTGTGTGAGGGACACCACATGTTGTGATAGGCATGTGTAGGGTGTATGGATCTTGAAAGGTGCATTGTTGGGGGGGTATTGATCACTGTCACAATGGAGATATGTCTACAAGTTTTGTATTTGTTCTGGCAGCATCTGATGCCACTTTCAGGTGGTGTGGCTAGGAAGATATCTTCCAGGATGTGACCCTCAGTGAGTATGGAGTGTAATTGTTTAATAATTAATCCCTGTATGGATTTCAATGTGGGGTGGTAGGTGACAATTAGGGGTGTATACTTAGAGGGGATTTTATTTTCATATTGAAGCAGCTTTTCTCAGTATTTGGGTGGCCCTTTCTGTTATGCTGTGTACTTCTCTGGTGGATGTTCTTGGTTGGTGAAAGCAGTTTTAAGTTTAAGGTATGTATCCTAGACTTTCTCATTAGAGCATATTCCATGGTATCTGAGACCCTGGCTATAGATAATAAATTTCTTGATGTGTTGGGAGTGGTTTTCTTCCCCCTCCTTTCCTCACTATGACTGAAGAGGTGTTAATAGGCCACTTCATCTTGAACTATTTATGCCAAACAATCTGTTCCACCTGTGACAGGGTACATTTCCCAGACCGGAAGAAGAGCTCTGTGTAAACTCCAAACTGAATGTGTCTCTCCAGCAGAAGCTGCTCCTATAAAAGCGATTACCTCACCCACCTTGTCTCTCTTATATCCTGGAACCAACACAGCTGCAACACTACAAATTCAGAGGCATTTATTTATAGGATGTTAAGGATTTGTTCTTATAATTCTAAGTATTTGTCTGTGGAAGTCTCTATTGAAGTCAATGGGTGCTGACACCTGTTAGAACCAGTTGACTGGAAAAAACAAAACAAAACATAGTTTTTGGGTTTTGGGTTTTTGTTTTGTTTTGTTTGGGGTGGAAAATGAAGTTTTGTTGAAATTGAAAAGTTTCATGGAAACATGTTAATTTCATCAAAATCTCGGTCAGAAAAACAAATCATTTTGACTTTTTCATTTTGTCCCAGTAAGGATGAAAGGTTTCATTTTGATACAGTGACTCTTTTTGGTTTCTCTTTATAATGTAGTTTACCTTTGTTTAGGATTATATGTTACAATATTACCCTTAGTGTTCTATTTTCAGATCTAAATCTTGTGGCTGGAAGCCCAAGAGTATAAGGAGCTTGTTATTGACACCTGTTGGTGAACATTACCAAGAATGACCCAAAGTTGCTCAAGGACTCCAGGTTTACAGAAGCACCAGAAAGGAGGGAGAGCTCTGGTTGCATCTACTGGTAAGCAAGATGAAATGAGTTAATGGGCCATGCCTTGTCTGAATCTCTTACATGACAGTTCGGTGCTTTTTGGTACACATGTAGTAAAGTTTTCAGTGTGGAGGTGATAAAACTTTGTTGTCCTTGTTGGGAAGCTAAGGGACTAGTGAACTGCACCAAGTGCCTCTTGGGGTCATCCAGGGGTCTCCTTGACCAGAAATGATGTTTGGCACAGCTGGATAAGGGGACTTGAACAAAGCAAGAGAGGAAAGAAGTTCTGTTTCTTGCTCTGAGTGCATCCTTAGTGGTAAGGACTCTGCTAAGGATCCTAATGCAAGTGATTTCTCTGAAGGATCAGAGGAGAAGTGAAGCAGCAGAAGAAGCAGAAGTTGTTTCACAGTGATAGATAGCTCTGAGATGATGCTGCAGTGGCTTGGGCTGTGGCCACAAACAGCAACAGTCTATCTGAGGGACTTTGGTGCAGGACTCCACCTAGCAATCAAAGCTGTAATATCTTCAGCTGGATCAGTTGGTAGAGTAGTGGAGGCAGGATTTCCCTTCTAGACTGGAGATGCGCCTCATCATGATCAAACACATGTAGTCTAATGAGGACTGTTGAGTTGGCCAGACTGAACTGACATTATGCAGTAACATTGCTAAACCTGACTGTGGCCTTGTACACACGATCAGATTATCGCGCATTAAAGCTCATTACCGCGCGATAGCAACAACGGCGTACACACGTGCAACAGGGCTCTTGCGCGTTAAGTGCCTTGTTGTCGCGCAATCCAACAACCACTCCGACGAGAGTGGTAACAGCTGTTGCGGATCATATATTGCGCGTTTGAGCTCGTGTGTACGCTTACCGCGCATTGACTGGAGTCCGGAACTGTCCCAGCATTCCCAAGTCGTCCTCTCTGGTCTCCCCCCCCACCCGCTCTGTGGCCGTGACGAAACTGTCCCCGCCCTGCCCCGAACTTATTCCCGGGATTTTCAAATTTCAAGTCTGTTTCACTTCCTGCTCTCTTCCTCGTGGAGTGTGTTTGTGCTCCGATCATCAGTAGCAATGGCGGCCCGCCGTGGAAGACGCGCACCCCTTTGGAGCACAGCAGAGGTGCTGGACCTGATCAGCATCTGGGGAGAGTCCGCCGTGCAGGCGCAGCTACGCGGCAGCAGGAGGAATTATGACACATTTGGCATAATTTCTCGGGCCATGTCAGAGAGAGGGCATGATAGAGACACAGTGCAGTGTAGATCAAAGGTGAAGGAGCTCAGAATTACCTATCACCGAGCGAAGGAGGGAAACCGCCGTTCTGGATCAGCGCCTGCAACATGCAGGTACTATAAGGAAATAGAAGCCATCCTCAGCGGGGACCCCACAACCACTGCCAAAAGTCCCGTGGACACTTCAGCCCCTCCTCGTCCGGTGATTGCCAGAGCCGAGCAGGATGAGGACGTTGTTGAGGAGGAGGAGGAGGAGGAGATGGAGGATGACACGGAGGAAAGCGCAACCGCGTGTAGCCAGGAGCTCTTCAGCAGCCCCGCTGAGACGTCCACCCAAGGCTTGAACTGCAGCTTGTTCTCTGAGGCGGCAGAGGGGGGTTCAGGTAAGTTTCTCCTTCATTCAGCTCTGCTCCTGCTAAAATATCATTGTCTGGGGTGGGGGTGCTTGCGGGTCCCCGCTCTGCACGCTATTTACTCTGCATTCATTAGCAGGGCATCAATACAAGCAGTGATTGTAAAATAATCATCTGCATTTAGGTCAGAAAAGGTTTCCTCGATGTACCTCCAGAGCCTAATACTCAGGTTAGATGGGAGAGCGTTTGTGTCTGCGCTCCCAAAGACGGACACTCTGCCTCTCCAGCTGCAAAGCACAGCCCTGGGAACCATGGCAGCACACAGTGCAGCAGCATACGGTCCCGGCCTGCTACCGGCGGCATGTAGGAGATGTATTCTAGATGGAAGGGGCACTCTGAGGAGAGGGATATTGGGTTCCATCTGTGTGCCCTCTTCCGATTCTTAGCCCCCGGTAAGCCGTCTACTAGAATGTACCTTGTCTGCTTCAGCGCAGCGTAGTGTGTTGACCGCCCTGTACCTTCCAGTGGAATGTGCTACTGGAAGGTTACATTGGCTATCTATGCTATGTGTTAACAATGTCTATATTGTTATTTTTGTATTAGAATTGAGCTTCACAAGGCCGGTGTCTACCCCAGCTGACCGAATGAGAAACATTAGGCGGCGTTCTCGAAGAAACAGGGAGGATATGTTTAATGACCTGCTGAAAGCAACACAAGAATCCGCAAGGGAGAATAGAGCCTGGAGAGAGGAATCCCAGCAGAGGAGGCAGAAACACAGGGACGAACTGATAAGCGTCATGAAGGAGCAAACAGAACTGCTAAAGAACATGATAGCTTTGCAGTCCCAGGCGATAAATGTCCGGGCTCCACTCCAGACAGTTCAGCCGTGTATGCCTCCCACACACCGCAGTCCCTCAAAGCATTTCTTTGAAGGCCACCCTCCACCCCGGTACAGGAC
>ML685851.1:9679596-9703418 GCA_007922175.1 Pelusios castaneus
CCCCCCCCCCCCCAAGCTACTTTTACGAGACCCGGAGCTACACCAACCTGTAACCCCACCCCCATCTTTCAGGTTTCAATAAAAACAGTAACAAAAACTTTGAAGAATGCATTTATTTATACACATTACTGAAATGATCCTAAGGTGCACCTCATGCGTCATGTAACTTAACTAGGGAAGGGCATCATTGAAATGCTCCCTGAGTGCCTCCCTTATGCGAGCAGCTTCTCCTTGTGCCACCCTAATACTCCTAGTGGCTGGCTGCTCGAATGCTTCCTCGAGGCGCTGTGCCTCCGTAGCCCACGTAGGGGAAAACTTTTCTCCCCTACTTTCACAAATGTTATGGAGGACACAACATGACGCAATCACGGCAGGGATGTTGTCCTCCGCCAAGTCCAGCCTCCCATACAAACAGCGCCAGCGCCCTTTTAAACGGCCGAAGGCACACTCCACAGTCATTCTGCAGCGGCTCAATCGGTAATTGAACCGCTCCTTGCTGCGATCAAGGTTCCCAGTGTAGGGTTTCATGAGCCATGGCATCAGTGGGTATGCTGGGTCTCCGAGGATGACTATGGGCATCTCCACCTCCCCCACTGTTATTTTTTGATCAGGGAAAAAGGTGCCCCCTTGCAGCTTCCGGTACAGACCAGTGTTCCTGAAAATGCGGGCATCATGCACCTTTCCCGACCACCCAGCATTGATGTCCGTGAAACGACCCTTGTGATCCACGAGTGCTTGCAGCACCATGGAGAAGTAGGCCTTCCTGTTTATGTACTCCGTCGCGAGATGGTCTGGAGCCAAAATAGGGATGTGTGTGCCATCTATGGCTCCCCCGCAGTTAGGGAATCCCATGGCAGCAAAGCCGTCCACAATCTCTCGAACATTGCCCAATGTCACTGTCCTCCGTAGCAGGATGCGATTGATGGCTTGGCACACTTGTGAGAGGGCTAATCCGACGGTGGTCCTCCCGACTCCAAACTGGTTTGCAACGGACCGATAGCAGTCGGGAGTCGCCATCTTCCATACAGCAATCGCAACACGCTTCTCCACAGTTAGGGCTGACCTCATGTTGGTGTCTTTCCGTCGCAGGGCAGGGGCCAACTCTGAGCACAGTTCCAGAAAGGTTGCTTTCCGCATTCGAAAGTTCTGTACCCACTGCTCGTCATCCCACAGCTGCATAACAATGCGATCCCACCACTCGGTGCTCGTCTCTCGCGACCAGAAACGGCGTTGCACCGTGTGCAGATGATCGGTGAAGGAGCTGAGCAACGCGGTGCTGTTGCTCTGCATGGCATCGATCAGCCCCTGCTCCTCGGTGTCCTCATCTGACTCGGAGCTCATTGCGTACTGAGCAACAAGCCGAGATGTATTCAGAATGTTGAAGGCGACAATGGAGATCATAGCAGGATCCATGCTGTCGCTGTAGCGATTGATTGCAAGTGGTGCGTTGCGTCACTGCAATGTTGAAAATAGGCGCGAGTTGCTATTGGCAACGAGGAAGACGCTAGGGGAACACAAAGCACCATGGGAAACTGAGAGTTTACCCATGGCGCTTTGCGTTCCTTTCCTTCATCCCATGATTCATAGCGCCGATTCAGGGAAAATGGAACGATGGGATAGGTGCCCAGAAGTCATTGCGCTCAACCGCGATAATGCGTGTAATTTTGTTGCGTTGCAGGGAGCAACGTGTGTACGCGTTGTCCCGCAATAAAGGTCACGTGAGTTTTGTAGCGCGATTGCCTTGTTGCGCTTTAATCTGATCGTGTGTACATAGCCTCAGTCCTGTAAATCCCACAGTCTCTGGAGCAGCCCTGAGGGCAGCACCTGCTTCTCAGGGTATGTTCCCCTTTGAGCATCAACAAGGAATTTCCTTGATACGCTGGGATGTTTTTGTCCTTCCTAGCGACACGGCTAAAGAGCATACAATGCTGCTTTTTAAATGATTGAAGGAAATCCAGATCTGTGCAAGTTTCTGACTTTTTTCACAAACTCAAATCACTTTATGCTTAGGATTTGGTGCAAGAAACTCCCTAATAGGTGGAATCGGTGCTTCTTTTTTGTAATTTTTTTTATTTTTTAAGTGCTGGTTTTCGGCCAGGGACCTGGGGCCACCAGTGGCAGCAGGAGCCAGGGCCACATCACTGTGGAAAAAAAGGTGCCGGTACTCAGTACCCCTGAATACTAACACAGGAAAAGCACTGGGTGGAATATATACTAATGTATACTAATACTGATAATATGTACTGAGTTATTAATTGCTGGCTGGCCAAGTTATACTTTGTCCCTTTTTCTCTCCCCATCCGCCACCCAAAATAGTTACCTTTTATTTAAATCCCTGGACTCAGGGTCAGATTCTCTGAAGGTAAATCAGTGCACATTACAAGCCCAAATATCTTTAAGGATTGGAGCCTCAGTGCTTGCAAGTGGGGAAACATTGCCTGTCAAGGGTGCCCTTGGAAGGGAACTGAGTTTTCCCAGGTTTTTGGATAGGAGCCCACATTAGTGTTGAAGTTTTCAGAAGAAATCCCATTATAATTGAACCTATCCCTTTCTACTGTTGACAGAATGGTTATATGTATACTATATTTAATACTTGTATTATAAATGTTTAAACATTATCAAAACAATTCAGCACTATCAAAACAGAAGTCTGATGTTTCTGATTTGAAATATTTTGGACTTCCCATGCTGCACTAAGTTTTGTTCTCTTTTGTAAGAAAAGATTTCAAAGTGTTAGAAATTCTAACAGGACAGGGATTCCCTTTTCTGGCCAGCTCTACTTAGAACCCCTCCAGTTCTTAGTGTCTTGCAGAACTGAGCCTTATATTTTTGGGAATAAAAGAAGAGACAATAAAGACATGATTCCTGTGACAGCATTTTGTCAGAATTTACAACTATATTCTTTTCTAAAGGATAAAAAGGCAATTGATTTTATTGCAATCTTTTGAGTTGCATTTATCAGGAACTAAAATGTTTACTTACCAAATTATACATCATTATTATTAATGGCTTAAAATATAAGCTTACCGACAATTTTATGAACAAATGGGCTAGAATTGTGGCCTTTCAAATCTTTCCAGCTCACTGACAGAAAATCTGAAACAGGACTGGTGTGTGTGTGTGTGTGTGTGTGTGTGTGTGTGTGTGTGTGTGTGTGTGTGTGTGTGGAGAGAGAGAGAGAGAAATTGTTGTTATATGTTAGAAATGGGCCAGAGCTGTAGGATTTATATCAGAATCCAGTCTCCCATGAAGTCTGGGGCTATCAAATTGAGTGATCTGATTTAGCCTTTTATATTGATGGGCCAAAACCGTGAAAGCAATGGACTGATTTATAATGTTCTAGATATATTTGCTTCCAGTGGCTATCCCCAGTAACTGTAACAACCTCCTATTTAATCACTATACAAGAAGGTCTTCTCCTTTGGCTCAGCTGGTAGAAGTAAGTGTATATGTCTTTAATACTCAGAATTCCAAGTTCCCTCACAACTGAAAGTGCACAATATGAAGCTTAGAACCAGATTCCATCTTCCGCAGTTTGTGAAGGGATGTGATTGGGATCTGATGTTCTAGTGTCTATGTTGTGTATCAAAAACAACGAGAGTCCAGTGGCATCTTAAATACTAACAAATTTCTTCGGGCATAAGCTTTCGTGGGCTCCAACCCACTTCGTCAGATGCACCTTGTGCCCAAAAGCTTATTCTCAAAGAAATGTGTTAGTCTTTAAGGTGCCACAGGACTCTCGTTGTTTTTGCTGACTAACACGGCTACCCCTCTGGAAGTTATGTAGTGTATATAACTCCATACACAAAAAATCCCTGGAAAGAATGTTAAGGTTACAAACAGGACCAGATTAAGGGGTCTCAAGGCCCCAGGCTGCCCCACCACTGTGGGGGCCCCTGCCTGGGCAAGCACTAGGGAAGGGCAGAGGCCACACTCCTGCCCCTCCCTGCCTCTGGGCTGGCCCTGTTTGCTCTGGCTCTTGGCTCAGAACATAGCGAACAGGGCTGTCCTGCCCTGCCCCTGGGAGCAGACCAGCCTGCCCAGGGGTGGGGTAGGAGTACCTCTGGCCCAGGGTCCTGCCCCATAGCACTGGCAGGGCTCTCTGGTGCTATGGGGGCTTAGCAGGGCAGCAGGGGAGGGAGTGGATATGGCAGGGATCATAAAGTCTGGAGCCTAGGGCCCCCTTTCAGGCCAGGGCCTGGGGCTCCAGTTCCTATAGCCTCAGGCCCTGCCCCGTCCCCTGGTGCATCTGTGTTTTCTATAGAGGTAAGGAATTGGTCCTAGTTCTCTCTCTTTTATTGTGAGTAATGTGATTTGAGACCTGTGCCGGGCGTGGTCTCTTGACGCACACAGCTAATTTTCAGACTTGCCACTGAGGGGGGAAAGCCCTCTGATTAGCTACTTTTTCCATTTCTCCACTTCCTGGAGAGGAACATGCAATCATAGCTGCTGCAGGCGGTCTGCAGAAGTCTCCCCCTCCCCATAAGCACTGACCAGAATCTTGAAGCTTTGGGCACTGGAATAGGGAGGACGGAGCTTCCAACACTATTTTCACAGAAGGGAGCAGGAAGAACCAGTGACTCAAGGTGGTTCTACTCCTTCCTCCCCTGTCTTGTGAAGAATGGATTTGCTCCTTCTCTAAGCTCTCCAGGAAACACCAAGCCAGGAAGGGGGAGAAAAGCTTGTTGCAGCTGCCCCTCCCCTAGACCTGGGTGGGGTGACGAACCTCCACAGTTGCACAAGTTGCTGGGAGGGCAGAATTCATGGGGCTCTGAAGCAGATATTCAGGCTGGGCCATGGTCTATACTGCCACATGATTTTGACAGCAATCGAAGGGAGAGGCACAAAATGAATCGAAATTGGGCTGGAAGTTGTGCATTATCAACTGATGGTTGCTGGGGGTAGTAGGGAATAATTAACTGATGTGGGGCTGGAGGGGGAGCGACTAGATTTAATTTGCGTAGTTTGGTTGGGGAGAACTGGAAGCCATCCTCGCTGTTAGGCAGCATTTTAGACAAAATTTATAATTTTAGAAAATTAGATTTGCTGATTTGTGGGTGGTTGTGTTTAGGTGGGTGGTTATGTTTGTTTGATTTTTGTGTTGTCATGAGATGTTGGCAAGTGTGGATTCTGGAAGAGTAGAATGAATTAGACTCGATGTGTGTTGCAACATGCTAACTCTAAGCTGCGTAGTTGTACACACATAGTGGAGGTGAACAGTAGGAGTTAAAAATGTGATTTGATTCTTTTTCCAGTTTATGATTTTGCAGGGCCTTCCCCATGATTTCTGAACTTTTGTCGTGAGCAATTCTGATGGGTGCCCAAACCCAGCTGGTGTAAAGCAGGTTAATTCTCCTGAAATGCCCTACTGTAATGATTGGGTGCATGGAAACTTTATGCCCTAATGTGAGAAGGAGTCTTATTTTACACCTCATCTGAAAGAGACCCTTTCCATCAGTATAACATCCCTCACACCACACTGAGTCAGTGACAAATGCCACCTACTGTCCCATATACAAACAGCCCTGCCTCCCGTGCCGTGAGTGTAATTTTTAGGGAACAGAGACATTTCTCTCTATAGATTTCAGTTTGGCCAGGGGGAATTCTATGTTCTTCTCTGCCCAACTTTCAGCCCCCAGATAGAAATGGGAGAGAGGAGTGCAGCACAGAGGCTTCTGAGGCTGATGTTGATCATAGCACTGGCTTTTTCTCCCTTCTCTTGCTGGCTGCCTAGGGCTGGGCAGGGCAGAGGAACCAGTGGTTGGAGCATCCTGTGCCAAGGACAGCTCTGTCCCCTTGCAAGGCAAGCAGGAGTTGTCTTGCGGGAACCAGCTCAGATCCTTCCTTGCCTTGCTCCACCAGCTGTGAGTGCATAGCATTGTCAGGCAGGCTGGGAGCTGAGCCAGCTGCAAAGAAGATACCAACTGAAGCACCATCTCCTGCACTCCCACAATGAAGTACATGAAGAAGGGATCTTAGAAGGGAAGCTGGATGAGCATATGAAGGCCAAGTAGGAGAGAATGTGAGATGGGGAAGGAGGGAGAGAGGGAGGACAGGAGTGTAGGATGACACATTGAGGAGTTTGAGGGGAGAGGAGGATAAGTAAGAGCTGGGAGAGAGGGAGATGAATATGGAATATGAGGAAAGAGAGGAGAGCCATTTGACCTTTTGAAAGGAAGATATGAAGGGAGAAAGGGAAAGGAAGTGGAAACTCTGGGAATTTGGAGGCAGGTGCAAGGAAGAGAGACTGGAGAAGAGTGAGAGGGATTTTTTTGGGATAGCTTTTGGGGACAAGTTGGTGGGATTGGGTTCTATCAGGATGGAGAAGATAGTGAGGCAGTTTTGGAAGGAGGTCCTGGGTGGGGAGAGTGGAGTGGCATAGCACAGGGGATTTATTGGAAAGGGGCAGAGCAAGAGGGTTTGAGGGATGTGGGAAAAGGCCAAGGGGCGAGAAGATCGTGACAGGGTCTGGAGGACAAGTAGGAGCAGCAGGGAAAAAGATAACATAGACGTTTAAGGACAATCAAGACACTTTTGGATGGGGGAGGAAGGACAGAGTGAGAGCATTTTGTGGAAGAGGTAGAGGTAGGAAAGACCACTGGGGAATGGTGAAGAGCTGGGAGCGAACAAGTGAATGAGTGATGAGGAAAAATGAAGGGACTGATGAGGAGAGAAGTCTTTGGAGGCGGAACAATTCATGGAGACTCTGCAGTCACTTTATGCTGCGAAACATCTGTAAGGTGCCCTTCCCACCCCCCTAGAAATAAATAGGACAAGTTGGACATCCCCAGCAGGTGCAGATGCCTCTACTCTACCCTTTCCTTCCAACAGCAGCCTCAATGCAAGGGCTGTTCTGTGGTGTATAGAGGGCAGGCAGGTTGTCCTCCAAGAGAAAAGTGAATGGCTTAGGTAGCCTTGTGCGCTCACTATTCCTTGGCTGTTGCCTTCCATAACCTTTGGGTAGCCCTGAGGGCTTCCCTAACCAGTGCGATTGGCTGAAGCAGAGACCAGCAGCCAAGAATCATTGACAGGAGAGGATCTAGCTATGTTTCCCCTCCCAGTGCTGGTCTCTGCCCCCTGAGGAGATTAATGTGGTCTTGAAAGCACCAGACAAAGATTTCTTCTGGGAAAACCTGGAAGAGCACTGGAAAGGATCTGATGAACACGGGACATTGAGCATCAAAGTAAGCACTGGGAGGTTCAAGAGGATGGGACCTTGTGGCTCAGTCCGGGAGGGTCTTTTTCCTACCCAGCTTTGTAGACACAACTACTCCACTGTGCAGCACCATGGTGTTACTTAAACATCCCTCTGTAAGAACTAGCCCAGCTTGATGAGAGATGACAGATCACAGCATGAATAGACCTCTGCAAATCTGCAGATATTGACATTATATCAGTGGATATCTGCATCCACAGATACAATGCGGATATCTGCAGATAATTTCTTGCAGATGCAGATCGGATATATACCCACATATTTGCATCTGTGCAGGGCTAGAGCCCTGCAAATCTGCAGATATCTACAGATATCCGCCTTATATCAGCATCCACGGATACAACACGGATATTCGCGGACCATTTCTTGCAGATGCAGATCGGATGCGGATCCACATATTTGTATCTGCGCAGGGCTCTAAGCATTAATTTATAAGCAGAGGAGGTGGTCACCAGCCTGCTGTGTTTTGTATCTGTGTCAAGGATGACTTGCTAGTAATTCTGATTTATTTCCTCAATCTGGTACATCTACACTGGCAGTTTGGGTCGACTTAAGGAGGCTTAAGTCGACCTAAACAAAGCCACGTCCACATTGGGCTTTTATTAAGTCGACTTAAGGGCTTCCTTAAGTTGACTTAATAAAAGCTTAAGTCGACCTAATAACACCTCGTTTTAGGTTGACTTAAGGCTTAAGTCGACTTCAGCCATTGTGGATGCCCTAAGTCGACTTATTCCATAAGTCAACCTAGGGCGGGGGGACAAGGGAGCCCCACATGGCTCCCTGGCAGAAGGGATCCTCGGGCGGCTTCCCAGCAGAAGGAACTTGCGCGTAGCTCCCTTCTGCTGGGGAGCCAGGCACGGATCCCTTGTCCCCGGGGGGATCGCCTTCTCCCCAGGACCCGTGGCTTTCCAGCAAGAAGGGAGCCATGGCTCCTTTTTTGCTGGGAAGCTGCGGTCCCAGGGAGAAGGGAGCCACATGGGGCTCCCCAGCCAGGGCTCCAGCGGGGAGGGAATCCCCCGCTGGGGCTCTGGTGGCAAGGGATCCCCCCACCACTCTGGCTGGGGTTCCAGCATCAAGGCAATCCCCGCCGCCCCAGCCAGAGCTCCCCAGCTGGAGCCCTGGCTGGGGTGGCAGGGGATTCCCTCATTGCTGGAGCCCCAACCAGGGTGGCGGGGGAATCCCTCCCTGCTGGAGCCCTGGCTGGGGAACCCCACATGGATCCCTTCTCCCCGAGAGCCCCAGCTCTCCCAGGGGGACAAGGGAGCCGTAGCTCCCCAGGACAAGGGTGCCGCAGCTTCCGGGAAGAAGGGAGCTGTGTGGAGCTCCCCGGCCCGGGCTGCAGTGGCAAGGGAAACCCCCACTGCCCTGGCCGGGGCTCCAGCCGCACAGCCATCCTGGCCGTCACCAGCTAATTAGTGAAATGCGGGGAATGGCCACTGGGGCTCCTAGAGTCGGAGGCGGTACTACCCAGTAAGCTGAGCTCCCGTGAGTGACTTTCTCTGATTGGCTGGCAGACCGCAAGCAGAGCTGAGCTGGGATTGGCTGAAGCACTTCCTTTGTTCCCTGCTGTGCTGTTTAACATTGCTCTGCTCTCTCTGCAGCTGCGGCAGAGGCAGCAGCAGCTAATGCAGCCTGGGCAGATAAAAAGAGAATCCGAATCCATGCTCCAATCTGCAACAAGGAATCTGTGGATGTGGATACCCATGGATCTGCAGGGCTCTCTATCCACAAGCTCAAGGAGTGCAGAATGATAGGCCTCACCACAAAGGCAAATCTTTAATATAGAGAGGACCTGTGGGTGAGAGCATAGTTCAGCTCCTGTGTTCATTGTGCCCTTCTCCTCTCAGCTCAGACTGGCAAAGAACGTCAATTGTGTTTTTTGGGATGATATCAAAAATACCTCTCCACTCTGGTCTGGAGTGCAACTTATTTCAACAGTTCCCAAGGGCAACTATGAAATGGGATCGATCGCAGTTGACCTAGGCTTCATGGAAACTAATGATTTTTAGTTGAAAGATTGTGATTTCTATCATTAATCCACTTAGTCCTGGGGCACACACAACTTCTGTCACCTGGAGTGGAAGTAGAATGTTTCATATGCCCAATGGCCTGATCCCCAAACCTTAGATCTGAATATCCTTGAACCTTGGTGCAGGCAGAGAGAAAATTAGATAGATCTCAAAGCATTGAGGGGATTGGAATCCAGCTCCCATTGCTCATTCCTAATATTAACATGGTTAATGGCCTGAAAGAAAGGTTTACATTTTATATTGCTATTAGAGGAATGCTGTTTCATATCCAATATATTCCTACCAATAATAACTGGGTTTTGACCCATATCTAACACTGGTAACAGGGGGGTTGACTAAATTGGAGCCACTGTTGGGGGGGAAATCCTTTACACAGCTTGATGGTGCTTTTTTAATGGCATAGGTTTCTAAGGTGTGGCTTGACAAAGTACTGGCTGGTATGATTTAGTTGGGGTTGGTCCCGTTTTGAGCAGGGGTTTAAACAAAATGACCTCCTGAAGTCCCTTCCAGCCCTAATCTTGTATGATATTGCTGCTGGACTGTTTATAGAGACAGAAGGCATGAAGATAGGAGGAGGCGGGAGAGGGGGACACAGGGGAGAGGGAATCTGCTGTAACAGGGCTTGAGAAATAGTCCCTGACTGCTCTGATCTACCAGTAGTGAGAGGAGGTCTGACTCAGGATTTTGTGGCTGGATGTAGAATGTGTAGCTCTACAAATGTTTTGTTTTGTTTTTAAATTATGTGTATTGATTTCCTAGAAGCCAAATATAATCTCATAGAATGTGACTTGAAAGTGGGAGATTACACCACACAAAAGGAGCTATAAAAATGAAGAGACCAGACAAAAAAGTAAAAATAAACCAGAGCCATAAGATGGAAGGTTCTAGTCACCTTTTGAGACAGCTGTTTGTATTGTCAAGGATAGAAGTAAATCTAGGGTAACTGGCAGGCATGATACCCATTCTCAGTTTGGAAGGCATGTTCATAGCTTATTTATACCACTACTGCCTAGAGCAAGCTACAGATTTGCTTGTGAGGTCAGAGGGATAGACTGTACCCCAAGATTCATTCATAGAGGCCAGTCTTCACATGCCCATAGAAAGGTATCCTCTGTGACAATGCTCCCCATGTCCTTAAACTCTGTGGCTTGGGATCCACATGCAGGAAGAGGACAGATATAGAAGAGGCATATTACCTTTCTTCCTGACCAAATGCATGGGAAGTGAACCTAAACAATTAATGCCACCAGAAGCTGTAACTCCTCCAGAAATCCTTTCCATGCTGGAGCTTCCTCTTTGGGTGGACATGAATGATCCTGGCAGAGCGAGATAGGGGATTTGAACATTACTGCAGAAGCACCAGGCCTTCCTGTAAGTTTCCAAATAACTCTCAGATTTTCAAGGCAAATCTCCTGTTTATTTCTACAGGGGATAAACCCCAAAATCCTTGATGGAAAGATCTAGGAAGATCCTGTAAAACTCTCCTCAGGAAATTTTCATCCCCCTTTGACCTCATCTCCTGGGTATATCCATGCAAATAGCCATCTGCACTACCAGTGCTTTTTTTCTGCCGGAACGCACCGGAACGGCGTTCCGGCACCTTTTTTTCCCCGCCGGTGCTCCCTCCCAGCTGTGCAGGCTGGGCCGGGCTGGGGAGATTTAAATCTCCCGCCCTGAGCATGCGCAGTTACAGCGTGCTCAGGGCGGGAGCGGACTGGCCGGCAAGCAGCTCTGCCGGCCGTCCCTGTGGTTCCCAGCCTCCGGCCAGGTAAGGGGGCTGGAGGGAGGCCTGGAGAGGGGTGGGGGGACAAGGAGACAGGCCGGGTTAGAGGGGTGGAGGTGGGGACAAGGAGACGGGCCGGGTTGTGGGGTGGGGGTGGGGACAAGGAGACGGCCCGGGTTAGAGGGGTGGGGGTGGGGACAAGGAGGGACCCCCGCCCAGGCCGGCAGCCCCCACCGCCCCCTCCACACCCCCGGGGCTGCTTCCTTTCTCTTCTTTCTCTTCCTCTTCCCTTTCTTCCTTTCCTTTTTTTCTTTTTCTCTTCTTTGTCTTCCTCTTCCCTGCCTTCCTTTCTCTTCTTTCTTCCTTTCCTTTTTTTCTTTCTCTTCTTTGTCTTCCTTCCTTCCTGCTCTTTCTGTCTTTGCTTCCTTCCTTTCTTTCTTTTTTTTCTTTCTCTCCCTTCTTTTTTAAAACTTTTTAAAAATTAATTTTAAATAAAAACCTTTCTTAAAATTAGATTTCAATTCCAAATTCATTCCAATTAAATTAATTAAACACAATTAATTAATTAATTCTATTTACAGTCACTTTATCTTCAATTAATGCCTATAATTTCTGTCTTGTGAGTTTTTTCCCCAAAAATTTATTCTGGAAAAGTTTTTCACACGGCTTGAAAATTTTGCACACAAGCCACCAAACCTAGAGGGAACATTGGCTACTAGTTGCGTACACAACAGCAGGCCAGCAGGCTAACATCGGTCAGTCCCACACTCTGGGCCTGGCCGGAGCCCACAGCACCAACAAAAAGTGTGTGGATGCATTACTGCCTGCCACCCAGTACCCAGAAACACAGGCCAGCAGCAGACGTGATAGCTACGCATTCACGTTTTTTTCTAATTATAATATGGCCCCCCAACAGTCTGAGGGACCGTGAACTGGCCCCCTATTTAAAAAGTGTGAGGACCCCTGCTGTAAGACCTCACAGGTTGTCTTTCAGTATATTAGCGGCCTGCATAGTTAATAAAACTTAACAGTTTTTACCTTGTAGTTTTATTTCTTTGATATATTCAAAAATTTACTGTTTACTGCACTATTTTCAGTGTTATTTCTTTATGACATGACGGACATCAATAGGAGTTCCGGTACCTTTTTTTTTAGAAAAAAAGCACTGTGCACTACTGTTTCTGTTAGTTGCAGTGCGAGTTAAATCTATTCCTATCATGGAATATGGTTTTGACAGAAGAGGTGGAAATTTTCAGGTGCACCTCATGCTGCTTTGCTAATGTCCCTCCACCCTGAGCTGGAAGAATTCAGTCCTTGGCATCTCCATTGAAGGTGCCAGTTGTCAGAGGTTCCAGGGTGTTACTCTATTTCAGCAAAACAAACAAGAAGTTCTCTGGCACTTTTAAAAGTAAATAAGATGTTTGGATTCAAGCTGTGGAATAGTGAGGCAGGAACTGAGAAGAGTGATTTAAGGGAAATCACCTTTTTCAATGACCCAGCCATTCAAGAGTTTTATTCAAACCCAGTGTGAAGGTATCTAGTTTGCATATCAATTCCAATTCTTCAGCTTCACATTCCAAACTGTTTTTGAAGTTTTTATTGTTGAAGTACTGTAACTAGCATGGTTTTTTACAGAGATTTCAACAATTTCCACCCCACTATTAACCTCAGCAGAGACCATTCCACACTGGAGATCCACTTTCTGGACACTACAGTACAAATAAGAGATGGCCACATAAAAAACACCCTATATTGGAAACCTACTGACCCTTATACCTATCGACATCCCTCCAGCTTTCATCGGGGACACATCACACATACACTGTTTGCAGCCAAGCCCTAAGAGACAATTGCATTTGCTCCGATCCTTCAGACAGATGATAACCTTCAGGATCTCTACCAAGCATTCTTAAAACCCCAATAGCCACCCAGGGAAGTTTAAAAAAAAAACAAAACAGATTGACAGAGCCAGGAACATACCCAGAAGTCATCTACTACAGGATTTGCTCAATGAGGAAAATAGAATGTCACTGGTCATCATGTACAGCTCCCGAGCCAAACCTTTCCAACACATCGTAAAGGATCTACAACCTATCCTACAGCATGATCCCCAACTCTCTCAAGCCTTGGGAGGTAGGTCACTACTTGCTTCCAGACAGCCCTCCAACAGTAAGCAAATACTCACCAGCAACTACATTGCATACAACAGGAACAATAAGCCAGGTACTTATCCCTGCAGCAGGCAGGGCCAGATTAACCGGTCCAGGGGCCCCAGGCTGCCCCCCACCATGGGGCCCCCACTGCCTGCCCCCCCAACTGCATGGGCAGAGCTGGGGCAGCAGAACCGAAGTGGCAGCAGGCAGCCTCGTCATGAGCCAGCCAGCCTCACCCCCCAGGGGGGTGGGCCAGCTGGCCCAGTGGTGGGGTGGAGTGCAGAGCCCAACCTCACTCTGGCTCCTGGGCCCCGGCCCCCTCAACACTGGCAGGAAAGGAGCTCTCTTAGCGCTCCTGCCCTTTTAGTGATAGCCAGGCAGGTGCCAGATTATCCGCAGGGGCTTTAAGGGCTTGAGCCCAGGGCCCCCTTTTTGGCTGGGGCCCAGGGCTTAAGCCCCTAAAGCCACTGCTATAATCTGGCCCTGGTGGCAGGCCCCATTGCCAACTCTGTCCCTATATCGACACAATTGATACCATCAGGGGCCCTAACCATGTCAAGGGCCCATTCACCTGCTCATCCACCAATGTGATATATGCCATCATGTGCCAACAATGCCCCTCTGCTGTATACGTTGGCCAAACTGGACTGTCTCTGCACAAAAGAATAAATGGACGCAAATCAGACAGCAAGAATGATAACATTGAAAAACCAATAGGGGAACATTTCAATCTACCTTGACATTCTGTAAAAAAAATGCTGGTTACAGCAAAAAACCCAAACCCTTTGATACCTGATTATAACGTGAAACTGCAAAATTGAAATTCATATGCAAACTAGATACCTTCACAATGGGTTTGAATGAAACTCTTGAATGGTTGAGTCATTACAAAAGGTAATTTCCCTTAAATCACTCTTCTTATCTCCTGCCTCCCTATTTCACAGTTTGAATCTAAATGACTTATTTATTTAAAGAATAGGCTAGCATTCTATCCCTCTAGATCTGTTTGAATTAACCTTGTGACTCTTCTCTGTATCTGTATATTTACAGCTAAAATGCTCTATTTTCTGTTTCATTCATCTGACAAAATGAGGTTTTGCCCATGAAAGTTCATGTGATAAATAAATCTGTTAGTTTATAAAAGTGCCACAGGACTCCTTAATTGTCAGAGGGTGTAGTGGCTCCACTAGAGCCAGGAAAGGGTTAACTGGCCTGGAAGGGGTTAAAAAGGGGCCTGACTGCAGCAGCCAATGAGAGGCAAGCTGCCAATATAAAGCTAGGGCAGCAGCTGTAGCTAGTCAGTCTGTAGCAGGAGCTGGAAGGAAGGAGGTCTCTTCCTGGCTAGGAGGATGTGGGACTCAGGACCATGGAGACCTCACAGTGTGTCCACTGTGAGCTGGCCAATGGCTGAAGCTCCTGAATGGAGAGGACTGGAGCAGTAGACTGAATGCAGGGAGCCAAGAGCAGCGGGTGGCTGGACCCGGGAGGTGAGAGAAGTGGTGTGGCTGGGGGCTGTGGGGAAGTGGCTGAGGAAGTCAATGCCTATTGAAGTGCAGAAACTGGAGGGAGGTGGAAGGCCTCACTGGAGGCACATAGGGTCCATGGGCCAGGGCTTGGTGTAGAGGGTGGGCCCAGGTCCCTCCCCGCTCCCTCAATGTGCGAGGAGTGGGGTGGGTGGCAGGACGGGTGCATAAGCTCGCTGGCCCCTAGACTGTTTTAACTGTGGGCTGAGTTGAGGTGAGCTGCACTAGACTGCAGGCAGGATGGTGGTGCATGGATTAACCACTGCCGCAAAGTGGGCTGGTGGGGTTAGTTGGACCCCGGAAGGAGTGGACTGAGGGTCTCAGCCAGAGGGCTGAGGTCCCCGAAGAGGACTCGGGGCAGAGTCCAGCGTGTGGGAGCAGAGCACAAGCTACCAGCGGGGGGACCACTCAAGCAATTCTCCAATAACACCACCAGGAGGTTCCCTGCTGGTGAGCCTCATGCTAGGAACTGCTACAGAGGGCTTCTGAGGTGAAGGACTTGAGAAGTGCTGTGAGACTTTTGTGAAATTTCTAAAGGGTGGGATGTCAGGCAAAGGCCTAGAAGCTGTAGAATGAGGTAAGTAATATTCTGTATTTAACAAGTGATATTAGAAACCATAAAATAATGAAGCGTGGGAGTCTGGGGGACAGATGTTCTTTTCCTGGGCATTCTTCATGCGCCAAGCCACGGAGAAGATAACTCAGACATGGAAGGGTGCTAGTGGCAACTCCCTCTTCCTATTAAATCACTGATATTATTTCATCCATAAAGTGAATAATTAACTTCATACTTCAATAAAATAAAGGGAGTGGGAGTTCTTATCGTACTTAATGTTCCGTTATTTAGCTCTCAGCATGGAAATCAGACTGGATACATCCTTTAAATCTTAATCCTAACCTTACAATTAAAATGTTCAGATTTGAGTATAACTAACATAGATCTATTTTCTTCTTAAAGCTGCTCATCCATGGAGCCTGATATTAAGACCCTTAACTCTGTAAGATGCTGAATACTTAAACTAGAGCTTTGTTCTAGGGTTTCATTGTGGAATAAATCACCTTATTGCGCAATAAGAACACCACCTTACACACTAGAAATCTCCTTATCGCGTTACAACAGCCCTGTGTAATGCAATAATAAAACCACCTAAATGAGAGCTTTGTTCACACTAGGGTTTTATTGTGGAATAAATCACCTTATTGCGCAATAAGAACACCACCTTACACACTAGAAATCTCCTTATTGCGTTACAACAGCCCTGTTGTAACGCAATAATAAAACCACCTAAATGAGAGGAATAAGTCCTTTTGTGGAAAACCGTTTTTGCAAAAGAGGCTGTATGTATGGTGAGTAGCTTTTATTCCCTGTTAACTGGCTTCTGGAAATGTCCTTGAGTGCCAGTCAAAGCCACTGTGGGACACTGGAGCTATCATACTTGTCAATTTCCCTGAGCAGTGAAATTGACAAGTAGCCAGGGTTCCCGATCCCTGGTGGCTGTGGAGCTCAAGCTGCCAGGGTCACAGACTCCTTGGCTGCATCAGAGCCCCAGCTGCTGGGGTTCCCCCACTGTGTGAATGCTCCTTTTCGTTACAAGGAGTACTCTGTGGATGGGGGAAAGTGTTTATATTATAATACTTTCCTTGTCCCGCAACAACTTTATTGAGGGACAGGTATGTAGTGTGTACATGGCCTAGTGATGTGAACAACATTTCCACTCCACCAGAAAAAGCAGTGGAAAGGACTAAGCACCTTGTCCTGATACAAAGGCTCTAAGGGTGAATGCCTCAGTGAATGCTGGTGCTTTAGAAAGAGAAGAGTTAGCTGATATCTGTGACAACTGTTTTACCCTGAGGGAATTAGATAAATTCCACTATGAAAGCAATGATTCTGCACTTTCCATCTCCACTTCTCTGCTTCCTAGCAACTGTGAAAGCAAATTAAGTTAAGCTTGAGATTCTGGTTATGAATGTAAATATAGGAATATTCTGCTAATGCCCAGTGCTGCCATTTATTATATAGTGTTGTGCAAATCTGACTTACTGCATTCTGTAGCAATATACCTACAGAATACCTTTTATACCTAGATGCCCACAGTGTGATCCAGCTCCCATTGAAACTGGGAGTCTTTGGGAATTTTGTCACTTGGTTAAAAACCTATCCATCTAAGCTAGCTAGTTCCTCATATGGAGCTATAATGCTACATGACTGAATATAACTATTTATACCCTTGACTT
This sequence comes from Pelusios castaneus, assembly GCA_007922175.1. Taxonomy (NCBI): domain Eukaryota; kingdom Metazoa; phylum Chordata; order Testudines; family Pelomedusidae; genus Pelusios; species Pelusios castaneus. The sequence goes on from ML685851.1 coordinate 9,696,477, forward strand.
TTACCACTATTATGAATTTGCAACAGTTCTTATACAAACTATATCATGTCTGATGTCAATGGAAAACATGCGGTATATCAAATATGAATATCCTAGTTACATCCATGTATCATCTTTGTAGCTAAAGATATGAATATTGACTCTCTATTTGTATCTCAAATGTGTGTGTTCCGGGGTGACACCTCATATATATCAAATTCCAGAGGGGTAACTGTGTTAGTCTAGTTGAGCAAAACAAGTCTTGTGGTACTTTTAAAGAATAAGAAATTTATTTTTTGCATGAATCTCATAAATAGATTTACATCAGGGCTAGACGGCTATGTGCTGATGGTCCATTAAGGACAGTTCACTTTAACAAAGGGCCATGGAAGAAAGTCCTCCCACCCACACTCAACCCCATAATGCTCCCTCAGGATGCCTCAGTCATGGAGGGGACAAAGGCCAATCCCTGTGGGCAAGCAAACCATGTAAGGGCACTTGATATGCTCATATAACCCTGGACTCCATCTTGTGCCAGTAATCTGCAAACAGGAGCTGTGAGCTTTATTTGTGACAATACTTTTTCATGCACGTGACAGAGTATACAAAAGACCTCTGAATCATCTCCAGTTTGTCTTCCCGCTTCATTCCTCTGGACTCAGTTTCTAACATGGAAGCTCTAAACAAGGACTGACAGCCCCCAATTTGTTTGGGTGATTCCAAAGACTTTTGCAAGCTAACAATTTATTTAATCTCTGCTACAAACATGATAAAAGACTTTGCCATCACTTGAATGTACATGATTCTTTAATCATTTAGAACTCTTTTTATATAGATTATTAAAACTTTAGGTTTTTAGTTGGCATCAGAATGATGATCTAAGAAGCTGATCCCTGAGGATCTTATATCTGATGAAACTGATTTTTCAGTAACCACTTATCATAAAGTCCAGTGGCTGGATGGTGAGCCAAGGACTGGAATGCTTAAGGAGACTGCAGTTTTGATTTGTTGTTAATCAGTGTGGTGATTCAGCTTGCTTTTTTTATTGGCCTGGTGTAATTTACAGCTAGAATAACCACCAGTCAGCAAGTTCCAAAGTGGTAGCCGTGTTACTCTAGGTCAGCAAAACAAACAAGGAATCCTGTGGCACTTTTAAAGACTAACACCTTTATTTATCGCATGAGTCTTCATGGGAGAAAATCCCACTGCAACAGACACTTTGATGTTACCAGTTGGCAGTGAGTCTGGCGGTGAGACAGCCCTATTTCTCAGCAGTCTGTCTTGACTTTTGTATTCTCAGCTGTGACACGCTGAGACAGGATGACATAAACCAATCACCACAGTATCTTAGTGCCCAGCATAAGCATTTACATCTCCAAATACAATGAGACACAGCCAGCAGCTCCCACATCGTATTACAAGAATTATTCATGACCTTCAAGCTAATTGTACTTTGTGCTTGCTCGCATTATTTGGTTAGCAGTTTTCCACTGAGACATAATGCAAAGCATCACAGAAGGGTTTCTGTTGTGTTGCCCTTAGTGCTTCACATAAAGGAAGGTGCCTTACATGAGCTATAGCTATTAAGCTGCACTAAAGGGCCTTTCCTCCTGGCTGGATGAAAAATCCATGAAAAGGACACACTGGTCTTTTCTATAATGTGAATCAGCTATAAATTGAGCTGTCGGCAGCTAGCAACTGGTGTTCTTTTGTCAATGCAAATCCCCAGCGTGGACAAGCAAAACCCACAAGTAGAGTTTTTCCTCACATTCAAACAAAAGTAAATCCTACTAGTTACAGGAGTATCTTTAGGAGTATGTCTACACTTGCATGCAGTAGTGGACCAGGTACTTCCCCTCACACTCTTTCCATACCTGCACATGAAAGTCCATGTATGCTGTGCTGGGACACAGGTAGTATGCTGTGTACACAGGTATACCCATGTTCACACTGCCACTGTAGATGTGCATGGTAACACTACTATTTCAGGGGCAGCATTCTAGGGCTCTGTGCATCAAAAGGACAATCTAAGAACCACCTTAAGGTGTTTTGTTGGTGTTGTCCCCTGCCTTTACACATTTGCTGATGGTAGTTCCTGATCATTTTGTCCCTCACTGTTTGTTTGTTCCCTACAAAACTGGGTGGAAGACATGGAGCATTTGGAAGATGCCTTGGTTCTGCTCCTTATTGGGGAACAAACGTTATAGGGGGAATGGATGCTCAGTGAGGCACTGGATAGGGCAGTATCGTCCAACACATCAATGATTGCTGACTTTTGGGTCAGTGACATTTCGTTCAGCTCACACACACACATGGTGATACTAGTACTGTCACAGCATGCCCTTTTGTTGGCCATCACTTCTGGTGCAGGAGAACCAGCAAGGTGCAGTGGGATCTAGGGAAACCTAGACTAAGGCTTGAGAACTTGCTAATGAGGAGACAGACCTTCATGGAGTTGTGTGAGGAGCTTGCACTATCCTTCTAATGCCAGAACAGGGAAGCCATACCTGTTCAGAAATGGTTGGCTATTGTCCCAATGAAAGTTGGCTACAAAGACATCTATAGATCCATTGCAAACAATTTTGGACTTGGAAAGTCCTCTGTCAAGATTGTTGTTGTGCAGGTTTGTAAGGTAATTATCTCTGTGACTTATCCTCAGGTAATTGCCATAATCTAAGATTCAGAAATAAGGGCTGGGATTTCAGAGGGTGAGGTTTTCGAACTGTTGAAAGGACATTGATGGCACCCATCTCTCAATAGTTTGACCACTACAAAAGGTGAGATTGTGGACTGAAAAGGTCACTAATCAGCTGTTCTACAAGGCTTAGTCAACTAGAGGCAGATTCCAGAATACAAATATGAGAAACACTGAAAAGGTGTATGATACCAGGATGTTGGGGCAATCAGTATAGTATTTGAAGGGGAAGAAGGGATTTTATTCTTCAGAATGTTTTGTATGGCATGTCTGTGCTAACTAATTTTGAGGGGGCCACATAGCCATTCCTGCCTTGACTCATAAAACCATATCTGGACATCAATGATCCGTGAAAATGGGAATTTAGCTGCAGAACACTGGAATGTGTGTCTTGATAGGCTGAAAGCTTGTTGGCATTGCATGCAGTAACAAGCTTGTGGCCTATTAAAGCACAAAAGCCACCTTCCATTCATCATTAGGAAGAGAGACCAACATAAAGTTAAACACAGTATAACTTTTAATAGAAGTATGATGTAGAAGGTTTAATGGAAGGCTTTTTAAATCGGAGCTATAACATATTTTTATCAAAGTAACTGTTCACAACTGAGAATGCTAACTGCAGTTTAATGTCTTTACACACATCACCTTCTCTTTCTTATCAGAAGTTGGGGAATATCCATTACATTCATTCCTACACTAGCCCTGGAGGGGTTAATATAGGCAAGAGAAGCGAAACAGCCTTTAGCCTTTTAGATCTTTTTATGTTGGTGATGAAAGTGGTTTATACAACACATAGGTAGATAGTGCTGGTTGGTGGTTATACAACACAACCTGAAACTTCTTTTATGATGGATTAGAAAGCTCTCAAAAATATTATGACCAAGAATCGTATAGAGATCATGCAGCCAATATGCTGGCCCAGTAAATAATGGAAACCATTTCAAGTCAAGGGATGCTACACCCCAATAGTCTTAGTTCCAGCAACTATCCCCACCCAACCTACATTGTCCATAAATGGAGAAATGAAGAAAGTAAAGCATATCAGTAGTTGCCAACTACATTAAATTTTTTAAATCCTTTTATTTATAATGGTGTAAATCAGTGTTTGTCATTATCTGCCTAGTCAGATATGGGTCAGGGAATACTTACTCTTAATTGTTCTAAATTAACAAATAAACTTAAAATATGGCTTTAATTGGTGTTTATTATATATTTTTTCCCTGTATATATGAATTAGGCATAGTGCTTCTGCCAGTTAATTTTTAACTTTACTTGCAAAAAACCCTAGGCTATGTCTACACTAGGAAAAGTTATGTCAACTTTAAGTTGACTTAACAAAGTGGTGTCCATGGAGGTGGATTAAGTCCACTTTAAGTCAACCTAACTGCCCTTAGGTCAACTTAACAAAGTGGATTTAAGCATCCACACTGGTCTTAGGTTGACCTAAAGAAGGATTAGGTCGACCTAAGGAGGCTTAAGTCAACCTAATGGGCGGTTCTTATTAGGTCAACTTAAGAAGTTTCTTAAGTCAATTTAATGAAAGCTTAAGTCAACTTAATGGAAGCCTGGTGTAGATGCAGCTTAGTTTAAGAAAACTTAAGCCTCTTTAAGTCGCCTTAATTTGCCAGTGTAGACATATCCCTAGTGTTTGCAGGTGCCTAGGTAGCCCCTGGAATCATGGTTAAAGTTACCCCCTGCCCCAAATCTGTGAGCCTAAGGCAGGAGCAGAGCAGTGCAGATAGGAGCTGTTCTTCATGGTAGGGAACATAATCAATTGCCCTGCTGCAAAATACAGCCCCTGCCTGCAGCATCAGCCTCTTCCCAGTGGGAGGGAGATTACAGGGGTTGGGCTGAGGTCCACCTTAGGTTCTCTTCACCATGAGGCCCAGCCCATCTGGATCCTTAACCATGATCATCCTTTCTCCCAAGGCCCTGCACCCTGGCCAGGCTGGTAGCCAGAGCCCAGCCATTGTAATGGCTGCTCAAGGAGCCTGGGCTGCTGTTGGGAGCCCTGGACCCGCCCCTGCCCTGGGATTCATGCTGCTGAGTGTGGGGACATGGGTTGGCGACCTTTCTCGGACACCCACTCTCCATCCAGGGCAGGTGGATTCCCTACAGGGGCATGGGTTCCCAGCGCAATTCTTATCACTGCTCAGTTCCAGCTTTCAGTCTGGCCAGGGGGTGGGCTTGCAGGGAAGGGACCATGGGGGGGGGAAGGGCCTCATGTGCCCACACATACACTTCTACTGATCTTGCCTCTTCATCCTGGCCCTTATGAGTGTCATGTTGGACAATGAGCTCAGTGGAGAAATCACAAGCCTGCTGAAGAAGGGGCATAAACAGCAAGTCTTCCCAGAGTCTTTAGTCTTTCTGTGCAGGAGCTTCAAGTATGTCATCCTGTCTTCAGACTGGGATAGTCCTCTGAATGCCTGCCTGTCTGCTCTAGCCTCTGTAAAATTTCCCAGTACAGGTGACTCTTCCTGCTGCACCATGGAGGTTGGTGTATTGTGTCTACACACTGAACAGTACCCAGGTACCGTGAAACTGGGGGTGGAAGATTAATGAAACTTTAAAATCAGATCACGCTACAAATTGGCATGGATCTGGAGCCATATCACAGCCTTAAGTGTGTACTTATCTGCATATCACAGGCGTACTAATTTATTCACCCTCTACTTATCCTGAGACAGGTGCCTCTGATTTAAACATGGATGAAAGGGGGGTTATGGTACAAGCTGGCTCACGGCTGCATGTCCCATGGCTAGTGTAAATGTACCCTAATCTTCCTATAAGCAAATAGTTAATAGCTAAGGTGCCATAAGATGATGCTCAAGAATATGTAGCTGTGTTTTATAGGAATAATACAATTAGTTGTGCACTGCAAATGGCTTCCTCTGTGCAGCTCTTTCTATAGGCTCTTCAGGGCTGGCCCAGTGGGGCACGGGGCTGCCCACCCTTGTTGGTGTGGCACCTGCCTAGGGATGCCAACTCACTCCCTTGTGCTGTGGGGGTGTGGTCAGGCGCTCCAGGGCCCCAGCTGGTGCTGCAGCACTCCTGCCCCACCACAGGGGGCTGGGCAGGCAGGCTGGGCTGAAAGTGACCAGCAGCCAGGGCCAGACTAACCAGCCCAGGGGTCCAGGCTTCACCCCTCCCCCCACCATGGGGGTTGGGTCCCCGCCTCCTGTTGCTAGGGGCTGGCCTTGGGGCCAGAGGGTGCTCCTGCCCCAGCTCCGCTCTGGCCAGTCTACCCAGGGGGTGCCAGCTGGTGCAGGGCATGGTGGCCCCCAATAAAGTGCTCCCAGAGCCATGGTCCCTGAAAAACTGCTGGACCGCAGTGGAGACTGCCAGCAGGCCCCGCCTCCTGGGCGGAGTGAGTATGTGCTGGCCTGCCCCATCCCCGGGGGTAAACCAGTTGGCCCAGAAGTAGGGAGCGCAGAGCCTGCCATCTGGCTCTAGAGTCCTGTGACCCCCCTCTTCTCCCCCCCCCCTACCCCCCATGCCAGTCAGGAGGGCAGGAGTGCTCTCGGTGCTCCTGCCCTGGTGCTGAATGGGGCAGAGGGTGCCAGATTATTTTAGGGGCTGGAGCCCAGGGCCCTCCTTTCAGCTTGAGCCCAGAGCTTCAGCCCCATTAGCCCTTGCAATAATCAGGCTAGGGCTGGATTTGAGGGGGGAGGGGAACACAGGGCCCCCTTTTAGGCTGCAGCCCCTGCCTTAATCCAGTCCTGATGCTCGTAATACAATTTCAGACTACCTAACTCTTCTTGGCTACATGAGGGGTTTGCCTGGGTGCAGCTATCTTTGCCGCTGACCACTGATTGCTGAAATCTGAACTAGTCCCAGATATTTCTTGGGATAGCATTGGAAGAATTCGTTTATCATAGGTTTAAACAGTAGTAAATCAAAGCATTGTAAAGACTTCACTTCACGTGTGAATATGAAAATATCAACAGTAAAATATACAGTAGATTTTTTTAAACTATCCCGTTTTTGTGCATTGTCAAACTACATCAGAACTCCTTAGAAAACGATTTTATTGATTTATTTTGTGTCACAGTTGACTCTTTACCTCATGCACTGTGATTGTCTCAAAATATTTCCACAGCATGATCTGATGTGTAAAGTCCAGTGGACCCTTGTGTAGTGCAAGGGGGATATCTGATGCCCCCCCACCCCCGCAATCAAATGCGATGCAATTTACTTTTAATGAACTATAATCTCTTAATCCCTTAGGCCTTGTACACACGATCAGATTATCGCGCATTAAAGCT
>ML685851.1:9708418-9791555 GCA_007922175.1 Pelusios castaneus
GCTGGAATGGGAGCCGGCCCCGCAGCACACTCCGGGGGTTCGGGTGGGGGCAGGAGCTCCGGGGGAGCTTCTGCGGCCACCCGATCCCCCGGCGGCAATCAGCTGAAGCCGCCGCTTTAAAGCGCAGCTCCAGCTGACTGCCGAGCCGGCAGCTGTGCTGGGGTTCGGATGACAGCGGGGGCTGGCAATGCAGCCCCCCCTGCCACCGGAAGCCCTGCAGCTGGGCTAGGGGGCTGGCTGTGGGCAGTGCATGGTGGGACAGGTGCCCACCATGCACTGCTCTTCTTTCCTAAAGGAGCATTCCAAGGGTGAATGCTCCTTTGCGAAAGGAAGTGCACGTGTGCACGGGAGAAAGCGCTATATTTATAGCGCTTTACTTGTCCCGCAATAACTTATTGCGGGACAAGTATGCTCGTGTGTACATAGCCTTAGCAAATGTTTGCTTGGTTCGAACTAACATTACAGTGTGGCCATGTTAATTCGAATTAAGCTAATTTGAATTAACTAAAATTAGTTTGAATTAGTTAGTTCGAACTAACTAATTCGAACTGATTTTAGCAGCTATGTCTACACTTGTTAATTTAGGTCGAATTAGCTAAGTCGACTTAACAAAGTCGACCTTAAGTAGACTTTAAGTCGACTTAGCATGCCCACACTCAAATTTTAAGTTGACTTAGTGGGGACCCTACAAAATCAACCTAGAACGTCCACACTGAATGCCTAGGTCGACTTGTAGGGGCTAGGTGAATCTGGGACAGGTCCACGGTGGTGGTGGGGCACCCCTTGCCAAGTGCCAGGGGGCTCAGCCTTTGCCCCATTGTACCTTGGTACAATGGGGCAAAGGGGGACAGGGCCCTGGCAGGGCATAGGGGCGGGGCTCTGCCCTGCCTTTTGTGGGGGTGGGGCATGCCAGGCTGTGGCTGTGCCAGCCACCCTGGCAGGGAGGGCAGTGGGGAAGCCTTGGAGTCCCCTAAGTTGACTTAAGGCTACTCCACGTCTACGCTGGCTTAAGTTGACTTTCTAAAGTCGACTTAAGTAGCAAGTCGACTTAAAAGGAGGTTTAAGAAAGTCAACTTAAATTTTCCTTAAGATGACTTAAGCATCTGCTTAAATTGACTTAAGGAAAGTGTAGTGTAGATACAGAGCAAATTAAGTCGACTTAAGCAAGCTTAAGTCGACTTAATTTACAAGTGTAGAAGCACCCAGCAAGTGTACACGTAGCCATGGTGACTTACAAAGGTCTTTTGGCTCTTGTTTACTGACCTGATCACAAAAAGAAATGCTCTCTCATCAGAGAGGGGTGAAATTGGTGGCCTTTTGGAAAATAGGGCAATCATTGTAAAATCACAAAAGTGGGCTGGGGGATTAGGGGCAGGTGTAGACAGCTGTTGCTTTGAGGGTCAGTGATCTGCGATAGCCTTGAAATATCCTTGGCTATGTCTACACTTGTCAAAATAAGTCAACTTATTCCCCTCCACATGGCTGCCTTATTTCTGGCCAGGGAACACGCTTTTCTCTCCTCTACCAAGCAAGTGAGGGGACATAAAGACCATGGAGACTAGTCAGGAGAAAAAATATGAAGCATAGAAAATTCAAACTGTTAATTTCCTAGTTTATGCATGTAAAATCTTATATAAAAAAAGACTACAGTTACAGAGTTTTGTTTTGTGAGGCAGACGTTCTTGCTTTTTGCCTTGGGGTTTAGAAAAAAAGCCCTCTTATTTTTTAATGGTATTGGGGAAAATGACATCAGTTTAGATTTTCTCAACTCACAGATCCTGGCACTGTTATGTCAAAGTTGATTAAATCAGCAAGATTATATGGTACTGTCCTAGTAACATAATGTAATCCACACAGTGAGTCACTTACAGCAAGTTGCAAGCAGGCATTGGTCTGAAAAGTTTGTGTCAAAAGACTTATCTAGAAAATTTCAGTATACATGTGGTTTGAAAAATTCACTCACTGGGGGTGAATTAAACTCTCTTTGGCCAGTAAGAGACAGCGAGCAGTAGAAGTAACCAAGTAAAAGTGATAAACAGTCCAATAATGTTCTCAAGAACAGCAGCTTGAGGGCACAGGGGCTATTACACTTAATGACCAAAATGCGTTAGCAGCTGACTGCTGAGAAGGTACTATAGAGAGAAGAGCATTTCTTCTCTCCCGGCCACAAGACAATGGAAACATCAGAAACGGACTTTGTCACTGCTGATCATGTTGCTTTTAGGACCCCAAGCAGCAGCAAATGAGACTTGGCGACTGCTGGTACTGACAAGGCCCAAACATAATTTTATTTGGGCCCAGTACAAACTTGTAACATGGGTCCCCTGATAATGGGGTTCCAGCCTGGGCTGAGCCCCCCCCAGGGCATCTGAGCCCCAGTAAAGTGCACCCTCCCCCCCATGTGGGGGGCCCTGGTTACTGAGAATATAGGCAGTGTCACTCCTGAATGTTTAGATGCTTCTTGGGAAAACTGAGTTGGGGAGAACTGAAAAACCCAAAGGTCCTATTCTTCTGCTACTGAAAATGCTTAACTTCCCCTCATATTAATAAGAATTAACCCGTTTCTGTGGCAGGAGACTTGGACCTCTGGCAAGCATACCAGATACTGTAGGGTTTTGTTCAATGTTTCAAGTCCTAAATACTCAAGAAAAGTTGTTAATCTTTAAACAATAGAGTCTATTCTGTGGGCTTGATTCCTGAGGTTACTCCAGTTTTATACTAGTACAAGTCCCTTGAAATCAATGGTGTTACACCAGGCAAAAGTAGGGTGAACACAGTTCTGAATCAGGTCTGCATTTTCGTAAGCACTCCTCCTTAGAGATTGTCTAGCCTGGTGTCCATAGGACTATTTTGCAGGTTAATAAGTAGAAGGGCCAATAGTGTATATGAATGCTACAAGTTTCCTCACTCCCCACAGATTTAAGAAGTGTGTGTGGATTTCTTCACACCTTGGTTTTGGTGTTAAATTGCAGGTGACTTTCATTAGTACATATTTAAATAAGAAACTTACACATGTAACATATACAATACAAGCCTTTGAAATGACACCATCATCCAATACATCCCTGTGATATGTTCCAGTAATTTATTGTTTTTGTGTGACTCTTTAATTTAGCCACCAGATTGCATTCCACATGGAGAAGATTTAAAAAAAATAAACTTCAGAATGCTAAGTGGACACTTTACCCACAAAGGAACTTGATCAATGCCAACCAAGTAGATGTTCTGATCAATGCCAAGCAGATGTTCTATCCTCCAACAATGGGCAGAGCAGCAAATGAATACCCAGTGGATTTTCCCCTATTAAATATAAAGGAAGCATATTGGTCCTGCTTTTTAGCAGGACCAGGGGGAGTGGTCCTGCTTTTTAGCAGGGGGTTGGACTAGATGACCTTGTGAGGTCCCTTCCAACCCTATTATTCTATGATTCTATGGTGCCAAACAGTCATTTTTCTATGAATATATATCTAGAAAGTCAACAAGTAGCCAGGATATCTTTAAAACAATTCCAGGAAATCCATGGCATAACCCAGTTTGCAAATGTAAGGCATCAAGACCAAACAAGGAACACCTTCTTGCAAAGACGGGAGGATTTAAAAGAGGCAAAGTGAAATTTTATAAATACCATTCCCTTTCTTTTCCCCACCCCTCTTCCCCTGATGATAGGCACTGGCGCTAGGGCCACCTGTGGAAGAGTTCTCTGTAGACAGCTGTTGCTTTGAGGATCAGTGATCTGGGATAGCCTTGAAATATTCTTGGCTATGTCTACACTTGTCAAAATAAGTCGACTTTGCTAAGTCAACTTAACAAAGTCGACCTTGCTAAATCAACTTAGAGCATCTACACTTGATGCTTAAGTCGACTGGCAGGATCTAGGTGGACCTAGGAGCGGTGCATGGTGGGAAGTGTGGCATGTGGCACCTGAGAGGTGCCCCCCTTCCCCAGCCACCCCTTTAAAAGAGGAAGGGAGCTCAGCACCTTCCCCATTGTGCTTGGCTACGTAGGGGCTGAGCAGGTCAGGGACAGGAGCAGGAATAGGGTGGGCAGGGCTGTGTTCTGCCTGGTGGGTGAGCACGCCAGGTTCCTGCTGTGCCAGGAACCCTGAGAGGGAGGTCGGTGGGGGAGCTCTGGAGGCCATGGAGGTCAATTTAGGGCTAATCCATGTCTACACTGGCTTAAGTCGACTTAATAAAGTTGACTTAAGCAGTAAGTCGACTTAAAACCAGGTCTTATTAAGTCGATTTAAGGAAAGACAAGTGTAGACGCAGAGTAAATTAAGTCGACTTAAGCCTCCTTAAGTCAAGTTAATTTACAAGTGTAGACGCACCCCTTGAGTCTTGGTAAGCCTACAGACATATTCTGTCCCTGATGAGACTGACGCTAAGCCAGCATGGGAACAGCTGGGCAGGAGGGCATTAATTTTGTTTGTGAGTTGGAAAACAAAGGATAGGACAAATAAGGGGTCTGCTAAGCAGATGAGAGGTACACTTTGGCAAGAATGCTTTATGATCAGCTAATTGCTAGCTAGCCAGCAAGTGGTTAAGGTACTTAAAACCCTTAGCCAGCTAGAGTGGAAAGGCAATGTTGCTCAGCTATTTTTAACGATAAGCATTTTATATACAAAGTGTCTCCACCCCATCAGTAACACTCAATTCAGAGCAAAATACAAGGCCCAAATGTAGACTTTTAGGCCTAAAATCCTTGTTTTGGTAAATTGCTAGAATGAAGATGAAAATGTTCTAGTTCATAGTTTGTGTGTGCATACATGTGATAGAGCTGTTGGGCCTGGACAGAAAACAAGAATTCTGTTTTGTGATTTTAAGAGCTGTTTATGTAGAACTCACCGGGGCTATGGGAGACCTGGGTTCAACTCAGTACAGCAGGGACTTGAACAGGGGTGTCACCCATTCCAGGTGAGTATTTTAACCACTGGGTTATCCTGGGATGAGGGCTGCTTCTGCTTTTGAGCAGAAATTCCCAAGAAAATTGCTGTTAATTACATATTTGTAGGACTTGATCCTCTTCCCTTTGAAATGTAATTGAAGGAGCAAGGTGATACAAAGAGACAGAATACAGAGCGTATCTTCCTCTCGCCCTCCAAGGGTGGGAGACGGAACGTAGCACACTAATTGTACAAGTGATGCTTTTGGGTAGGGGCTCTGACTGAAAGTCCCCTTATTGTAAACTCACTCTGAGCTTCCTCAGAATCACTGCCACAGCTTTCTCCGGCTGTGCTACTGCCATTAGAGGATGCAGCCCTCCAGGACTCCATGCCTCGTATTTAGACAAGTCACAGGGACGAGGCTAATAGCTAGGCATGTTGTTTATGTTTACATTTGAGCACAACAGGAAAATCTTTTGGGAGATCCTGACTCAAACCCCAGTGGCCCTTGCAGAGAGTTGCTTTGTTATTCAAACAGTGCCGTTGCTATATTTGGACTGGATGTTTCTATTGATGCTGTTTCTTAGGCTTGAGATACACTTGTCCATTTGCCTTTTGTCCTCTAGTCTTAAGAATTTAATTTAGGGCCTCAAGAGCTGTGTAGTTGCTGCTGTAAACACGCAAGTTAAACTATTTTAGGAGCCTAAGGGAAATGCTCTAGCTATTTTACATTAATAATAAATCTTCATGGCTTTTGGTGGTGCCAAGGTTGTGATGCTGTAAGCGTGAAAGTGAAATTGAATGAACTAGGGAAAGAGTGAGCCCACCCAGAAAGCACTTTTTGAGCTGCGCTGCAATCTGGATTCACTTAATATCAAGGCTATATAATTATTCCTGATTGAATGCAGTTTATTTCACATGACAAATAGAAACTAGGGGTGGGATTAGTTTGGAAGAAAATCTGAGATCTCCCTTCGGTGATGGTGAAAATGTTAAAATGTTTTGAGATGGCAATAAAGGTTAAGATGGAAAATATTGTGCTTCTATATAAATCAGTGCTACCCAGAGCTCTCGCTAGCTCTCGGACTGTGCACAGATTTTCTGTTTTTTTTTATATTTTGATGTGGAAGAGAGTAGGGGAAGGGTTCTGTGTAGCTTGAGGTTTTCCTACAGGGGAGACCTCATTGATTTGTTTCCACGTTGTTGTTTTTTTTCTGCTTTTTGTAGGATTAAGTTTTTCTCAAGACTTTAATTATCCTTTGGTTACATTCAGAGAGGAACTGAGTTTGTTTTGTTTCATTTACTTTAGGAACCCAAGTGTAAGCAAGGTTAAGAATCTGAGGCTATGTCTACACTTGCTAAAATTAGTTCGAATTAGTTAGTTCGAACTAACTAATTCAAACTAATTTTAGTTAGTTCGAATTAGCTTAATTCAAACTAGAAAAAGTTAGTTCGAACTAAGCAAGTGCCATTCATGGAACTTGCTTAGTTCGAATTAGCGATCCCCATTCATTTCAATGTCCAGTTAGTTCAAACTAAGAAGTTAGTTCGAATTAACATGGCCACATTGGCTAATTCGAACTAGTTAGTTCAAATTAAAGCCTTACTTCTGAATCCCTATTCGAACTTATTAGTTCGAATTAAGGAAGCCCTTAATTTGAACTAACTAAAGCCTAGTGTAGCCATGGCTTTAGTTAGTTTGAATTAAGCCTCCTTAATTCGAACTAACTTGCCAGTGTAGACATAGCCTGAGAGCCTCTCTCGCTTAGCAGCTAAGCAGGGAGGGGGGCAACTGATTTGCTGGGCTTTGTATTTGCATGACACTCAGCATAATTTCACCCAAAGGCTGGGCATGATGGGAGATGGTATGTGTGGCTGGTTCAAATCCTCTGAGGCTGATGTTTTAGCAGAAGGAGGACAGGAAATATTGTTCTTTCACGATATGCTTCCCTTTGATTGTATATCTGTTATTGACAAAGAAACTGATGGAAAAGTCACCATCAGCAACAGAGAACTTGGAAAAGTGAGCAACCCTAGTTTCAGAATTGTAAAACTAGGTGAGGAGGGGTGTGAGCACTAGCTCTACTGGAGCTGTGCATTAAGCAAACACTTATTTCCCTGCCCATTGTTAAAGGATAGACCTAAAGATTCCTTGTGGAGTCTCTTGTTATTTTGATTGAGCTGAAATCACCAGAGAAACAAAAACTTCCCAGAGAGCTGAAAGCTCACTGAAGTCAAGCAGAAGATTGGTGCCAGTTGATGGCAGGTGTGACCAGCGGGTGGTGTTGTGGAGCCAGCAGACAGCAGATGCAGCCAGTGGACAGCAGGTGTGACCAATAGCCAGCGGGTGGTGCTGGCAGGTGTGACCAGCAGGTGGCACAGCGGAGCCAGCAGACAGCAGGAGGAGCCAGCGATAGCAGGCATAGCCAGTGAACAGCAGGTGTGACCAGCGGGCGGTGTGGCAGAGCCGGCGGACAGCAGGCAGAGCCAGCAGGTGTGAGTGGGTGGTGTGAGAAGATGTTGAGGTGGCAGGGGACAATTGAAGGGGAGGGCTGAGGGCTGCCACCCCTTCCCTTTCTTAGAGGTGGACAATGAAACTTTAGCGGTCAGTACCGGGCTATGAAGAAGTGAAGGATACACTCTATGCACACTGGGATGGAATGAATTCTGTCTATTGGGTTTTTGTGGGAATCTTTGCACTGTATCACAATCAGCGCTGTGTTTTGATGTTGCCTTTTTTAGCTTTTATTAAAAGTCTTGTATGCTATACTCAGACTTGTGCTCGCGAGAGGGGAAGTATTGCCCTTCTAGGGCACCCAGAGAGTGGTGTGTAATTTCCCAGGAGACTGGGTGGGGGCTCGAGCTAATTGGTGTAACATTATTTGGGAACCTCTAGAAATAGAACCCGGTCCTTTGCCGCCGCCGTCTTGACCTGGCAAAGGGGTTGCATTAGTCATAAGTTTGTATCACAGGGAATTAACCTAGGTAATTGGAGAGGATATTTTTCTGTCATTGAGTACTTCTCAGGGAAATCTTGGCAGGAGCTCTTCACTGCTACAGGTACATGGAAGGCTACATCCAGAATTATACATGCTGATTGTTTATGCTGCTGCAGATTGGATGTATAAAAACATTCAACCTCTTCAGCATGGCAGGGAGTGATAATGAACGGGGAAATGGGAATTTTGCCCAATCGAGCACAACTTCCCAAGCCAGTTGCAGATTCCTGATGAGGAAGGCAGGGAACTAGTGTATAAAAAAAAAATTAGTATACCATAAATTAGCTTGAATTACCTATTCATTAGGTTTTTTTATTCATTAAGCATATTTGTTTGTTCTAGACAGGATGAACAATTGGAGGAAAGCAGAACTATGAAGGGGGTGGTGCGTTAGGGCCATTGAAGTCGGTTGAAAGATTTACTATTGTTAGTGGGCAATGCATCAAATTCATCTTAATCTCCTCATCCATGTTCTTTCCACACTCCCCTAAGCTGTGCAGTTAGATTCTGTAGATAAATTTAGCCTGCTTCCAAAAATGCTGTTGCTCTTCTTTCTATATTTGGGCAAGATCAGAGTAAGAGCTACCATTTTTTCTCTCCCCCACTCTTTCCAGGTAATGCAGTAATTCCAGAACTGATTAACTGAACTTGTGGTGGTCAAAATTAGGGAAAGGAAGTTCCCTACATAAATAGCAGCAACAGAAACTGAGAAACATAGTTAGCTTGACCAAACACTAATACGTGGATCCCTGCCCTGATGTGGCTGAGCAGACACACAACAGGTATCCACCAAAGCCGGTTCTCCACCACCCAACCCCCTATAAGGAACTGCACCAGCCAAATTAAATTCTGCAGAAGGTTTCTGCATTGACACTTTCTGTTCACGAGCCAAGAATGAATTTAGTTCATTCTAGAATTCATGAGCTGGATCCTCAGTGCCTCTTCCTGTAAGTGAAAGCAGATACGTTCATATATCTGAACATTACTCTAATATAAGACAATCTCAGGGTTGTATTAAGATGGTTTAAGTAGTGTGATGTGACCCCATCAGGGAGGGAAGAGGTGTGTCTGGAGGGTTCTGTGCTCCGTCTATGCCCAGCTGGAAAAATGGCCCCAAGTGGCCATTAGGCCCATGTAATTTACAGCAGTTCTGGGACTGTTCTAATTTGAACCGAGCTCTATGTGTCTCAGGAATTATTGTGGCATGAAGGTAGCTCAGAGCCTCCTTTGCTTCCTGCCCTCAGGTCCTGGACTGGACAGGAGGATCTGGCCCCATAGTTGTTCTAGCTTTTCTCAAAACTGAAGATAGAAAATGATGTATTTTGTAATGTAGAGGGAACCCACTGCCATGGAACAGAGCCTAGGATCTTCGTGAGATAATTTTGTAAAGAATATGTGATGGAATTACAACCTGTATAAGGCAGCTATCATGAAAACATGTCTTCTGAGCAACTACAGGTTAGATGGGAGTATGTTTAATGTACAAGCTTTCTTGCTTTAATTTAATCAATCAGCTCTTTCTGAAAGCTGATGCATTTTTAAAATTTGTATCAGTACAAATTATTGTGTGGTATACATTCAAGCCATATGTCTGTTTATTTCTCTAGTGGCTTGCATTCAAATATTTCCTCAAACACAGGAATGATGTAAGTTAGTTTCTCAAACAAAAACAGAAAAAGGATATTAAATAGAACAGAACTCCTACGTGAAAGCAGTATACAGATCATTGTAAATCACTATTTGCAGTACATCTTAAAGTACTGATGATGTCTGAGGTAGCTTACTTAAAAAAAATCAGCAAATTATGTATCAGATTTTATAAGAGGGAAACGTAAAACGCATAAGATCAGTACAAATAGGCAGGAGAGAAATATTCACGTTTGCCTGTCAGGAAAGAAGATAAATGTCCCACTTACTTTTATCAAGTTGATCATTTTGTTTGTGACTGAGAGAAAATTAGATTATAGTAAAATGTTTCCTTGCTGTTTTGCACAATGTATCGTATTTGTCCAGACAATTAGCTGTACAAGCATTGACACAGTCATCTTGTTCTTTGCCAAGATATACACATGCTTTTTCTTGCACTGTTAATCACTGCTGTCTTCTCCACTGTGCTGTCTAGTCTACTTAGATCCTTGTCTCTTATAAGACAACACCTCCTCCAAGTTAGAATTGAGTTAGCCTTTATTGCTACTCTGAGATTTAAAAACCTTGGAGGTTTTTAAGGCCCAGTTTAACAAAGCTCTGGCTGTGATGATTTAGTGGGGGTTGGTCCTGCTTTGAGCAGGGGATGGGACTAGATGACCTTCTGAGGTCCTTTCCAAGCCTAATCTTCTATGATTCTAGGCATGCGATAGCTTTCTCATTAGTCCCTGTGTCAGTAAAATCTTAGTTCAGTAGTCACTGACTTTCTGAGTCTTTCTTTCCTGAATCAGAAGAATTGAATAGAATCTCAAGAAGCGCTAGGCTGTTTTCCCATGCAAGGATGTTCCTCTTTTTAAATTCTGCCTTCTGCTTGTGTAACCTTTGGGTGGGCCAAAATTCATTCAGTTGCCCTTCTCCAGTGCCCCACAGAAATCAATCCCAATCCCTATGGGGAAAGCAGCTGGAGACCCAGGATCCAGTCTGTACAGGACTCACTGCGAAGCTTGCTCAGAGCTACACTCACACATTAAAATACTACTAAAAACAAACATAACAATGAACTTTATTAACTACTAACTAAATGAACCTTATCCTAAGAAAACAAACTACAATTAACCAAGAACAATCCCTTGCATGAAAGATACCCAAGAGTCCCAAAGTCTGTGTGGAGTTCACCCAACTCTCAGCTACAGTCTCTGTTCCAGTGTGGAAGCCTGAGTGGCAAGAAATAGCTGTCCTCTTCTTTCTTTGCTGGGATCCTCTGTAGCATTCCATGCAGGCTTTCTCTTCTCCTCTGCAACCAGCCCTCAGTCCCATATGCATGTCTGCAAGGTCTGGTGCAAATGACTCCTTTACATGGAGAAAACATCTTGTTCACTCCTGGCTCAGCTCCTCTCCAGAACACTGAGCACATGGTCTCCTTTCAAGGCAGCTCCTGCCTGCTGTCTGCTCAGGCTGCTGCTCTCCAGTCATCTGACTGACAACATCACATCATACCAGCAGGGTACACTGTGGAGCATGCTCAAATTGCTACCACACCCTGCCTCTGGAAGTTTCCAGTTGTGGGTCACTAATCTGCCCAACAACAGTAACCCACCCTCAGCAGGTCTCTCAGAGATAGCCTTTTCAGGCATATGGGTTACACTTGTGCACAAGTGAATGTCTAACATGTCGGAGAGCCCGAGGTCCACGCAAGTCATGTTCTCTATTGAGATTTGGTCTGTTTGCATTGCCCAGGTGATGCAAATGATCTGGAATCTGGCCATTAGTGAATGGCAGGGTATTTTCTTGGCACAGGGGAACTGCCCTGTTCACATAACTGGTAAATACATCTCACCGCAATTCTGGGAACATATTAAAAACCAGAACCTGTAACTGCCCTAAAGATCACTATAATTACATAGTATGGAAATGCAGTGATTAAAGTCAAAAGTTTCTGAGCTACGATCCAGGGTTAAAGATTTGGCTCTGAAACTTTATTAAATTTTACTTCAGGCCCATTATGGAGAAATGCCTGAGATCCTAAATTAAGACCCAAGTCAAACTTCCCCAGAATAGAAGGAGGGGGAGGTAGGTGGATCCTGTGTTCTAATCCAGGCCCTCCTCAAGACACAATGTGTCAAAATGGAGATACTGGGTTTGGAACATTTTGCAGAGGTTTCAACAAGCCAAATCTCTCCAAAAGGTGTAGAAATAGGCCCTTTGCCCTCAATATCTTGTAAAGTAAAAATTTTTTTGTTGTAAAAGAGTTCCTATTATCCTAGCCTTTTTGAGGCACTCATCCATAGCAATTTGAAGGGTATAAGAACATTAAATTGCAAAGTCAAGGACTCAAAAGTTAGGCAATGCCAGAATTATAGTTTCCTGTGCAATCTTAATTTGGCTCCTTTCTGCATTACTTGACTGTTCTTAATTACATGATCATATTTTTTCCCAGGGGACCCCTGCTTCATTTAGTATACCATGTACCCAGAAGTGGGCAAACTATAGCCCACGGGCTGCAGCCTTTTATCACACCCTGTGACCGGCCCTGGCTGGCACCTGGCAGCTGGTCCCCCATCCCAACCCCTCTCTGACCACATGGGCCCAGCAGCACCTGACCAGAGCAGGGCAGCCATTCCATCCTCCTGGCCCCGGTGCCCTGCCTGGAGTGTAGCAGCTGCCCCCTCCCACCATGTAGGCCCCACAGTGGCCATGCCCTGGATGAAGCATGGTGGCAATTCCCCTCCCATCCAACCTCCTCCCTCCATATGGAGCAGCAGCACCCTGGCCAGAACATAGCCACTGCTCCCCACTGCCAAGCCCACACCTCTTTGGCCCACCTCAAAGCAGCTGTGGCCATCAGGCCAAAGACTTATGGCCACCCCGGTATAGACAGTGATCACTTAAGAAGCAGTTATTCAATATTTTGTTTTCTCCTCACTCTTCAATGTGTGGCTGTAGGCCACATTCACTACACACTGTTCAAACCCCACTCTGAAGGCAGAATACATTTTCTCAGCACTCATCACTATAGTATACAAGTGCTTAATAAACATTTTACCTTCCCTATTCCCCTGTGAGGTGAGGGCATTTTAGTTTCCTATCTCTAAAAAAGAGGATAATGAAAGACAGACTAAAGTCAAAAGTGACCACTTCTTGTATGTCCAAGCTGAGACCCTCCCCCAAGGGCTTGATTCTCCAGAATACTTCGCATTATCTAGTACTTCATATTTTTGAAATATCTCAGCGTCTAGTGACTTCCATTGCAGGAGTGAGTCAATAAAATGAAGACTACAGAATGGCAAACTAATATGGAAAGTTTGGCTGAAGCAATTTGTCTAGTATCACGTTGGGACTCTGACAGAGTCAGGGGTAGAAGCCAAGTCTCCAGGGAAGCAGTTAACTGTTTTAACCATGAGCTCATTTATCTCCCTGAAATCCCCTGCCTCATTCATTGCACATTTTCCAGCTTCTTCAACAAATGAGGCAGGGTTCATTCAAACATCCACCTCCTTCACTGGGCCACACTGATTTCTCCCCAAAGCACAGACCGTCCTGTGGGTTGAATGGGGCAGCACTGAATGAAAAGTCAACCTTAATCCTGGCATGTCCTGGCTCTTCAGTGCTTGACTTTGAAACTTTAATGATGTTCTTTTAATGTAATTTTGTGTGTAATTTCCTAGATTTGTAAAAAGTAAACCCCTGAAAAAACAGAAATTCCATTACATTGCACCATAAAGACACCCACACAGCAGCATTGGCGCCTTTCAGAGTCACTGCATAGATGTTTACCCCATCAGCTAAGAAAGTAACTGATAGCAGTAAAGCAGGCTTGTCATCCTCTACGGGGACCAGCCCAACAGTTGGGGATGGGATATACACTTTGCCAATGAGTGTCACACACATTTGATGACAATAGAAGAGAGGTGAGAGTTCAATGTTCTGGAGGGGGAGTATCCCTATGGATAGGTTCTTGGCCCTGCGCTAGTTAACATTTTTATCAATGCCCTGGAAGAAAACGTAAAATTATCACTGATAAAGTTTGCAGGTGACAACAATTGTGCAACCGAGTCATTCCTTCCCCCTCCCTTCCCCTGGGCTGTGCTTTGAGCAAATGTCAGATGCTGCTGCTCTTGCCTTACTCAGCCTAAGTGGGGACAGAGACTTGGATGCAGGGAGTGTCTAGGGATGCTCCTTACTTCCCCCTCACAACCCGCTGAAGGAGGGGGTACAGAGGTGCAGTGTTTGTGGGGAGCGAGCAGCAATGCCAGCCACTCTGTGCATCCAGGTCAGTTTCCCCATTTGGGCACAGGAAGGCAGAGTGCAGGGATTAGCAGCAAAAGGGGTGCAAGAATGCAGAATTTAGGGGAGAAGAGGGCACAGGAGGGGGGTGAGGATAAGGGGGGATGCAGGAGATGGGGCTCAGGAGGGGAGTGTAGAGGTTAGGCGAGAAGACGTTCATTATTATTGGCATTGTATATTTTACAAATAAATTTCAGACATGCTTCTGATGCCTGAAATCCCACTCAGTTTTATCAGTGACGACCAACTCAGCCTCACTGCACTAGCACAAGATGAGTCCCTCTATCCCTCTGTCTGTCTGGGTTCCAGGGGCGTAGCAAGGGTGTCAAGTGCTCAGGGGCCAAGCCCATATTTGAGTTCCCCCGAGCGCCCCAGGCCAGTCCACACCTTGCAGCCACTATTGAATGCCCTGA
The DNA here is from genome assembly GCA_007922175.1 of Pelusios castaneus. Lineage (NCBI taxonomy): Eukaryota > Metazoa > Chordata > Testudines > Pelomedusidae > Pelusios > Pelusios castaneus. The sequence continues at coordinate 9,722,641 of ML685851.1, forward strand.
ACTATGATGGCAAATAGTCCATGTATGTCTTCTATACATGTAACTGTGCATCACTCATTAGCAATAGAAATGTCTCTTCCATTTCTGAATCCTGTTGTATCATTGAAACAAAAAATATCATACACCAATGAGTTCCACAGGTGAATAATACCACGAGTACATGCCTTGCCATTGTATAAAATTCATTGCAGGAAATCATGCTATTTAATGAGTAGCATGGCAGTAAAAAAGATGATTGCTTTATTTTGTGTTCATCTTATGCTGTGAGAAATACATGCAGAAAATTTAGACAAAGTGATGACAGCACCATTGATTTTATTACTTTTATTTCTGTAGGAGACCATCTTGGCAGCTGGTTATTACCATTCTGATCCTTGATTAGGACTTAATCACTGGAAGTGTAAATGGCTTGTCACCTTTCCAGCCCCTGCACGCAATTTTGAGAGGAAATTAGTGACTCCAACACATGACACTGATTTATCCAGAGAATTGCTGGCTGCCATCCTTCTTAATACAAGGATATCCCTGGGTCAAAAGATGTACACATTTTTCAGTAGCTGTCAGTTTGTTGCTCCTGGCGTTCATTTCTGAGCTGGTGTTGTAAGCTTACTGTGGCACTCTGAATATTCAAAACACTTGAACATGTCACATTTGAAACACAGAAGCCTAAATGGAGAGTCATCTGGCCAAGACCTTGTAAGACTAAAACAACAAGAAACCGTAAGTTTTGGGCATGCCTCTGAATACCATTGTGTCCTGTTTATAATATGGCTGTGTTTGTACTCTTTTGCTTCATTTGGACACAGGCACTTTTAAAGTTCTATTTCTTTTTTTACTCTGAAATCGGTAGCTCCTCTAAACTTGAACATGAGGCCGTGTAAAAGGTTCACATTGCTTTTTATGTCTTTGGGAGAGAGACTTGTACAAACTCCTGCCTCCAACCCAACCATGCTACTACATGGAACCCCCCAACAAGCGCTGGGATCCAAACATACTTTAGGTGACTTCATAGGTTAAATTAGGAGCATGACTTGTGCCAGCCCTTCACCTCCTCATGTCACACACCTGGAGCCACTCAGCAAGCATGGTCTTGAGGAGAGGGCTGTTAAGTATGGATTGCTTCCTTCTCCACTCAAACAAGTTTTTCAGAGGGTGGCAGATGGAGTAATGTTCATGGTGCTACTGCCAGTCACTAGCTCTACTGAGCCATGACACATGTGTCCCATAATCCCTAATAGGATACTTACGGAATTGCCTTTGTGCTGAGGGCTTCCTTCTCTGCTAAATTGTTCCAAACACTTGCATCTTTGGGCATACAGGACTTCACCCAGAAATTGCTTCAGCATCAAAGATCTATCCTAGCACATTTATTATTGCATAAAAAACCTTCATCTCATTGCAAAGAGGCATCAATGGGAGTATGACACAAATCAAAGATATCTCAAAAGAGTTCTACCTCCATCATTGGCAAATGCCCATCTAGCCTCAGCACCTTAATCCCAGATTAAAGCATCTCCCTCCCTTTGGACATGACTCTGATGTGTGATATGGGTGATAAGGACCATGCACTTCCTGGGTCAATTCCCCAGTACTGAGCTCAGACTCCTTCAGGTCTGGCTAAAGTCCTGAAGTGGAAACACATTCCCTAGCCTGCAGTCCACACATGCCCTTCTCCAATTGTATCTCCCTATTCCAGTCAGAGGAGATCTGGAACTAGGGGTGAGATTTCTTGCTAATGCTCTAGCTAACTTGGGTTTTGGATGGGGAAAGGTGAAGGATGGAGATGTCAGTTTCTCCTGACTGTCCATCCATCTTCCATCAGTGGGTGCATCTACACTTGAAAATTAAGTTGACTTAAGCTTGCTTAAATTGACTTAATTACCCTACATCTACACCACAGTTTCCTTAAGTCGCCAACTTAAGGAAATTCAAAGTCGACTTTATAACACCTGTTATAAAGTTGACTTTGAGGCTTAAGTCAACTATTTTAAGTCGACTTACACCAGTGTAGACGTGGGGTAGCCCTACGCTAGTGTAGACATCAGGTAGCTGGAGCGCGAGTCTCGGGGAGAAGGGAGCCCCACGCTCCCTCCTAGCCAGGGCTGCGCTCCAGGTTCTCGGAAGCCTTCGGGCTTCCAAGAACCTGGAGCGCAGCAGTGCCAGCAGTTGCTGGTGCTCCGGCCCTTTAAGAAACCAGGGGATTCCCCTGATCAGCTGGAGCGCAGTGTCAGCAATTGCCGGTGCTCCAGCTGATCAGGAAACCCCAGTACCTGGAGCGCAGCCCCGGCTAGGAGGGAGCATGGGGCCTCCTTCTCCCCAGGACTGCTCAGGTCAGCTGGAGCGGGGGTCTCCGACTCTTCCTCCTGGCCTGGACCACTCGGGTCCTGGGGAAGTTCTCCCCAGGACCTGAGTGGTCCAGGCTAGGAGGGTTCCCTTCTGCCTGGGACCCGAGAAGTCCCAAGTAGAAGGGAGCCGAGTGGTCCGGGGCAGAAGGGAGCTCCTTGTGGGGCTGGCTCTCCCTGGACCAAACAAGTCGACTTAGAGAATCCAGTGTAAACTCTCTAAGTCAACTTAGTAAGCGCCTCCTTTAAGTTGACTTAGGAGTCTAGTGTGGACTCTCTAAGTCGACTTAATAAGGTCGACTTAAAGTCGACTTTTTTAAGTCGACCGTAATTCCCTAGTGTAGACAAAGCCAGTGTTTCTATAATATGTAGCCCTGGCCCAACATTACTGCTGGTCTGTTGAGTGACCACACCCTACTATGGACGGGGGTCTGATTTCAGGACCACTTGCCTGAAGAAATAAATATCTTGCTTACTCTGAAGATTCAAAGCAGGGTCACCTACAGCCAGGAGGATAGCCCAGTGAATACCTGTGTATGCATGTGTGGGCAAGGGACTGCTCCACTTGAACCCTTTAAAAAATAAGGTGAGGGTGTGATCAGGTCCTCAGAGAGATAGAAGCTGGATCGAAGTGTGTATATGGGGGCGTGGGGAGGGGAAGTGGCATAGGGATTTTCTTGGTGTAGATTTAAACTCCTGCTAAAGGAGTTTGCAGTCTGGTTCACACAGCCCACGTCTACTAAACCCTGAGAACTTTGTCACCCTTAGTTGCACCCTTTTTCAATTTGCCACTTAAAAAGATACTGCTGCTGTGAGACATTCCAAATCTATGATGTCTCTCAGAACGACCATACTACAGCTCAGGGCGTAGCCAGCCCCTGTTTTCTGGCCGGATCCCTGAGTCCACAGGGTGGGCCTGTCCACAGGCACCTTCCAGTCATTTGACTGGAAGATGTGTGAGACACATTGATGGCTAGGTAACAAGTGGAGCTGTGTGAGGAGGAAGAGGGAGGGGAAGAGTTCACGCTGCTATTGGGCACTGCGGTGGGTAAGCCTCATCTCCAAGTTGGTGGCCCCTGGCCCACCTCTGCCCACCCATGGCTTCATCCCGGCTATACCAGCTGGATTTCTGACACAACTGAGCAACTCCTCCTCAAAACAAGACAGTGCTAAGGAGATTCAGGCCAGGAATCAGTAACAAAAGTAGATTTCATTTTTATGATTCTAAGTCACAGTTCAAAACCAAGGTAAAAGGAAAATGATTGCCTCAGTCCCTTTAAAAATATCCTGTTCTGATCAGCTGACATATCCGTAAGACTGTAGCATTTACAGGTTAAATAACTTCATATTGAGAAATGAACATTCTGGACCTCCATGATAACAATAGGAAATTTAAACGTTCCCCTAATGCAGTGAAGGTGACTGCATGCCAGATTCTTGAGATTAGAAGAATAAACAAAAGTGATTGTTTATAATGAAGAAATACATTCCTGCAGCCTTAAAATCCCACCTGTGGGAACTTTAAGACCCCATAGGTTCCATTCCCTGTGTCCCACATGCACTTCAAACTTTTTCAAATACATTTTACTTGTGTGTCATTTACTATATTTACATAGAAAAATGGAGCCCCAAGCTGAATGAGGTCTCTCAGCACCACTACAATAAGAATAGTAATTTCCAACTGTGGCAAAATATATTGACTGTGGAGGAATATTGTAGATGCTGGTAAGTGATTAATTTCATCCACAAATATTTTGATCAAGGAAAACTGTGGTAGCTTCACTAATGAACCTATGATTTGTTTTTTCTAATGATGGGAAGTTACATATTCATTTCAGAAGCAGCGCCTCAGTGAATACAACAGTTGTGACCTTACCTAATTCTCTGAAAATTGATCACACTTGTAATCAGATTCTAATCACACAAAATAAAACATAGCACTCTGTCATAATTAGTGGTCTGATTATAGAAAATAGTAACTGAAGAATTCTTTTAAAGCTAGGTTAATTGTGTATCAACATTGCTACTCAACTTCTCAGTGAGATGCAGTTATCTGGGAGGGTGAAATTCAGACAGCTTTCTAAGCACTATAGGAGGTCCCTGAATGCCTAGGGGAAACCATAGTAGCACCAATGCATGTGTGATAGACTGGACAGCAGGTTTATGGTGTTAGAGAGCTAAATTCTATACTCACCCTGCACAGAACACCACATAGTGGCCATTATAATTGTAATGGTTCCTTATGGCTTTAAAATCAATTACATTTCAAGAGGGTTGAGGATTTGACCACATAAATATGGAATTATGCATCTCCAATGAATACATATGGATGTAGCATGGGTCAGTTTCCAAACACCCCAGTTTCTGAAACAGGAACTGTGAAGATGTCCCACACCTGCAGTTTTAGAGTGAATTTATTTCCCTCACAATTGCAGCAGGGCTTTCTACACCGGTTCAATCTATCTAATCTTTGTGTGCATAGAGTGTATGTCAACATTATGAACTGGCTCTGAAAATCTTGCTCACATTGAGTGTTTCCACTGACTTTCATGTTACTTATGTAAGTAATTACTCCTCTATATAAGTACAGGATCTCAAGATACAGAGGCATACTTGTTAAGACTATGTAAAAATAATGTTCTATAATAATGTACTAGAGCGCCATGTTTATGTTGGCTCAGTGTTTTCTGTATAACATTTGGTCAGTTTGCAAGGAAAAAGTGGGTTTTCCTATGTTGTCAATCCTGCAAACTGAGCCTGGAATCTGAAAGTCAAGCTGGGTTCTCAGTTTCACATACACCATCAATAATCCTGAAGACCAAATTTTACTCTGCTACTCCTGAGCAGCCCTATTATGTTTCATAGAAATTGCGCAAGTGTAATTAATTGTTTTTTGTGGCACTGCAAAGTGGAAATAGAGGTGGGGGTGAGGAGGGGAATTGCTGTGCATTTGGAACCTAGTTAAAAAATGCTGATGGTGATGCATGAAAAGAAAAGAATCCATCTCTCTCTCACAATACTGTATTGTCAATGCTATTAAGAGTTAAAAACTGCAAAAATGTCAATGAGCACCAAATTCTGAATTAGATAAAATGCCCATTTAATTTAATCTGAGATTTCCTCAATTCACAAACACACAATTTGACCCTCTGTCCTTAAAATGAGATATGGCTCTGAATACATACAGGGAGATCTGTTGAAAAGAACAGGGTAGCTCTGTACTTTAGGGACCAGATCCCCCCCAACTTTAGCAGAAGAAAGACTGATCAATTTAAGGGGAAATTTTGACTAATAAGGATTGAAAGGATCCTAGAAGGGTTCAGCTTGGGTCCAGTTTGTGTTTTCAGCCAAAGTACCTATTGTTGCTAATTATGTGAACTATTTCACCCTTCATTTCTATATATCCTAGTTATGAGCAAGGGATAATTACAAACACACATTTGGGAAGAAATATAATTGTTCAAATCATGGACAAAAATGAGGGAAAGGTATGGTTTACCTTTACACTTTAACCAGCTACCATGAAATTAAACTGCAAAATGATCATTGCTTTTCCAAGGACAGAGACGGCTGTCGAGAACCTCATTTGAATCTTTAGCATTGCATAGTATTTTGCTCCAGTGGGCCTTGCTTGTAATTTGTTCCGTAGTTGGTAATTTGGTAAACATCGTCTCATTGCTAGGAAATAGTTTTTCCTCCTTATTTTAAAAGTTTATGATGGTTTCATTTTAGCTCAATTAGATTCCCCTCCCTCTCAATTTTAAACGTTCAGAGAAGATGAACAGATTACTATAAGATTCCTGTTCTGTGACAACTTCAGTCTTGTTCCCACATAAGGGCAATTGATGCACAGAGCCATTCAGCTCATAGTCATCACATGTGACAACTCCCACAGCTGTCATCACTCTTGAATTTCACAGTTCCCACACACCGGCCTTATATCAGCATTTGTCCTTCAGTCCATATGCCTCCTCTTGTTTGCGAACCATTTCGCTGTCGTTCAGACATATCAGTCTAAAAATCAAATTATGCAAATGCCACGTGCCTTCTCATGTAACAAGTATTAGGATTGCTTTGCCTCTGAGCGGGAGAGTGACTTATAAGGCCCTGCAAGTCTGGAACCGTACAGAGCTGCCAAGGGGCTGGCACGGCCAGACTGCCACTCATCATAACCTGCCCCTACCTTGTGCTCCACTCTCTGTGACTCACTGTGGTTAGTGACCATGGGCAGTCCCACTTCAACAGGTCAGGCAGCAGTCTCATGACTCCTGATTGTTTCCCTGCTCTATATAAACCCAAGGGGGAGTCCAGGCAATAGTGTGGATCTCCTTTGGCTTCCATGACTATTTCTGGCTTAGATGTCAGCTTGATTTGGATGTTGCCTCTGAACCTGGACCCTGAAACCTGACTCAAACTCTGACCCTTCGTATTGACCCACACCTGGAACCTGATGACAAACTCCTCTGCTACCTTCAGGTTTGACCCTGCTCTGACCCTTTATCCTTAATGCCCAAATCAGGATCCCCAAAAGCTGTTATAGGGTTGTCAGGCTAATGAGAAAGTAATCAGGCCCATTATTCCTATATGCCGGTGCCATTTTTTAGGTTCAAAGAAGTTTAAATTTTAAACTTGCATGCTAAACATTTAGGATTTAATTAAAATTTCACATACACCAGCCTTTGTGGATGTTGGCCAGGGATGCAAATAAGAGAAACAAACTAACAAGCAAGAGAATCTTTCTTTGTAGTATTTTCAGCCTTTATCTGAACCAGGACGTAGCCGATATATATGACAGAGTTGGTTGCCTCCAAAGCTAATTGTGAAAATCCAAATGAGCTCTAAAGAAGCACCTGTACTTCTAAATGTTGGTAAGAACCAGACTGGAACTTTATGAGATTAATCTATGGTTAATCATGCCCCCTTTTACTGTTACATAGAGTCTTTTCCCTTCTTTGTGGTAGCTGTGATTGGCTTTAGGTAATTGTACACAAAATGCATCTTTGGATGTACTGTCTCTTATAACTGTAAAGGTAAATTTTCAGTATGTTTCACAAGGATTTAGTTGTTAAATCCAGCATCACCATGATGAAAACTTTCTCCTTAGTCACTACTTACACCACCTGTTTGAAATTCTTTTGAATTTCATATTAACTGTTTCCAGAAGCTTGATTAAAATATCTACTAGTGTAGACAAATTACAATCCACACTGTTACCCAACTCATCATGAGGGTAAATGGGTTCTGTAATTTGGAACACTCGTCTGAACAAGTAATGAGGAAAAAGAGTAGAGGAAAGTTTTTCTGGCCAAGGTTTTTGGGTGCCCTCGAACCCATTCATTAAATTCCTTTAGCTCTCTGCCCATGCCGGCATCAACTGCAGTTTGTGTATGACATGGGTATCACTTTATCTGTAGTGTCAGCAAAGAGAAAAAGTGTAATTCACAGATCTTAAAAAAATTGTAAACGACTTCTAAGAATCATATCTGAAATGTCTCAATACCCTTGTCCTTAACATAAAGTAGAGAAAATATTAGCTAGCTTTCTGTTAAGTTCCATAGGGATAGCAGTGTTAGTCTACTTCAGCAAAACAAAGGAGTCCTGCAAAACTTTTAAAGACTAAATTTTGTTAGTCTTTAAACGTGTCACAGGAGTTCTTTTTTGTTTAGCTTTCTGTTAGTTGCTCAGTAATATTTAACTGATAATTAAGGCTTGATCCAATGGTAAAGTATGTAAGTTATGACCCCAAACATCCTTGGATTCATAACTTATACACTATTGAAATATTTTTACAATCCAATATGCCTTGTGAAGTATTGTATAGCTAATATGCTGGTTATTAATACAGTTGTAATATGCATATGTTAACATTATATATAAAGTTATGCATTCCTTCTGTGTGGTTACTAGCACGTTTAAGATGAGAGAGCCTAGCCTAGTTAAAAGTGACAAACAGATCTGTCCTAGACCAAAGAGTGCGGGTTTACCTCGGTTAACACATTAGCAGTAAACAAAGTTATAGTGTTAAACCAGTGGGGATTACCCTGAACTTGGACTTGAAACACAGAACATTAACATGGCTCCTGCATCCCAGAGAGAGAGGAGACTGAGTTCCCAGGAAGCCTTCCTGACTTGTAAAGCTAAGACATGAAGTGGGTCTCTTAATTGTATTGTCTTGTGGATTGATAAGTGGGCACAGTCTGGACTCACTGAAATAATGTTTTATTAGCACTTAAACAGTTACATAAGAGCAAGGAGAGCCATGTTCTGTTAGCTTTGTCTCTGCCACTAGACTTCTTCTAACTAGCTCTCACCAGCTGTTCTTCACTTAAAGACACAGTATGTATTACAAACATCTACCCTTTCCAGCTAAAGCAATCCCAACCCATTTAACATATATAATCTGTTTCTGTACAGACAATTTATTCAACTTGGCTGCAGTGCTCAGTGAGTCTTTCAGGTGCTCTTTGCAGTCTGTTAGATCTGCAAGACAACACTACAACTGCTGAGCTAGCCAAAACCACAGACTGAGTTGCTTGCTGATCTGAAGGATACTCAGTGGTTGTCTCATAAATTATCAGTGCATATGTCTCTTTATCTCCCTCTTCTTCAGGAAGATGTTGCAGATGTTTCCTGTATTTCATAAGATCATGGGGTGACCTCATGAGTTGCTGCTGCCCACCATGTCCAGCAAGTACCTCCTGAATCCATACATCATCTATGGGCTTCAAAGGCCCCAACACACTGGACCCATTATCATAATACATCTTTTGTTTACACTTATGTTGCTTAGGTATCTAAATCTGTATTGCCACTAGGGATTACTACTAAATTAAGGAGTGTTCTCAATCTTCTGCCAAACAGTCTCTCTGCTGGTGATGGGCCACTATTTGCTGCTACTGCTCATAGTTCAGTGTAGTCAAAAAAGGATTTTTACCTGAGTCAGGGGCCTTTTTCTAAAGTTTTAATGATTTTCACCCCATTTCCTACAAGATCATTGACTTGAGGACATCTGAGACTTGAAATCACATGTTTAAACCCATATGCTCTAGCATGTTTTTTAAATCCATCAATAAAAATGCAGATTATTATCATACATGATAACTTCAGGGATTCCATGCCTAGAAAATATGTATTTAATGTGCATTATAACATGTTGTGAGGTGGTAGTTTCTGATCAAACAACCACTGGATGATGGGAATAATAATCCAAAATCAAAACTGTCTTTACTTGCATATATAAACAAATCCACTGCAACTTTAGACCATGTTCATAACTATTTGTTGGTTACCAGCGTAGGTTCTTTTTTTCTGTTTAGGTTGCTGTTTTTGACCTGTTCCATGCTTTTTAACTGTCTTGTCTATCTCATTGTTCATTTGTGGCCAATACAGTATCTCTCTGGCTCTGTATTTACATTTCTTCATGCCCAAATTCCCATGTATACTTGTAAGCATATCAGCTTGAAACACCTTAGGCAATTCAATTCTCTTTACCCTAAACAACATGCCATCAATGACAGACAGTTCTGCTTTGAACTGGAAATATGGACTCGGTTTGCAATTTTCTAGCCACCCTGTGGGAATAGACTTAATTACCCTCTGTAAAGTCTCATCATTACCCGTAGCCTCACAAAATCATTGCATTTCCTCTCTGAGATAGAACAATTCTTTATTGTCAGGCTAACATGCATTGTCTGGCTCCAGCTCTGTTTCTACTACAGCTTTATCAAATGCTTGGGATAACGTGTCCCCTGTGTCTTCTAGCATGTGCACTTTTTGTGCCAGCCCAAGGGCTTGCCATGTTAAGTTCAACATAGTTCAAGAAAATAAAGTACCTATCACACAGTCTATCAATTCTGTTTTGATCTTTTAACTTCACTTCTAGTACACATGGACCTTTAGTGCAGCGGTCCACAGCTGTGGCTGGGAGCAGGGCTTAGTGGGATGTGGCTGTAGCAGCATTGAGTCTGCTCCCTCTTCACCCCTCATGGCGGCTGGACCAGGCTCTGCCTCACCCCCAACATTACTCTGCATCTCCCACCCCTAGGCTGTGCCCCCCAATTTGGGGACTTCTGTTGTAGTGGGAATGAGTTCCCCATTACTAGTTTTCAGTTTAACCTGTTTGCTTACCTTACTTCCTATCTTTTTTCCCCCTTTTAGCCTTCTAACTGATATCTGAAACAACATTTACCTGATCACCAGTGTCCAATTTGCAGATTACACGACTCCCATTAGTCTCTAAAGATATTGGCCATTCACTTGTTCCTTCCTTTTCATATACAGCTCCTAGGTAGAACTCCTCTTCTCTGCTGTTTTCTGGCCTCTCTTCCCAGATTAATACATTGGCATACATATTTTGCATTCTTTTCTGCAGTTCTTGATTCTGATGGCAGGCTTTGGCAAAATGATGGTATTTCTTAAAAATATTGCAGTGCTTACCAAATGCTGGGCAGGCACTCTTGAAGTCCTTTGCTATGTCTGCGCTGGCAAGTTAGTTCGAATTAAGGAAGCTTAATTTGAACTAATTTAAAACTTGGCTACACTAGGCTTTCATTAGTTTGAATTAAGGGCTTCCTTAATTCAAACTAATAAATTTGAATAGGCTATTCGAACTAAGGGTTAATTTGAACTAGTTAGTTCGAATTAACCAATGTGGCCATGTTAGTTGGAACTAATTGCTTAGTTCGAACTAACCGGTCCATTGAACTCAATGCAATTTGCTAATTCGAACTAAGCAAGTGCCATTCATGGCACTTGCTTAGTTCGAACTAAATTTTGCTAATTCGAATTAAGTTAATTCAAACTAACTAAAATTAATTCGAATTACTTAGTTTGAATTAACTAATTAACTAATTCGAACTAACTTTGGTAAGTGGCCACATTTGTTGAAGCTGTCCCTTGAAAACTCTTGTGCTTTGCTTTTTTTGCGAGTGCTTTTTGTGGCATATGTGGTGCTGGTTCTGTACTAATTTACTGCTTTGTGTGGCTCTAAAGCTTCTTTCTCAGCAAAAGAAGTCTGTCCAATAAAAGGTACTACCTCATCCACCTTGTTTTACTGCTTGCCAGGTTTTTTCTGTCTGCCACCCTGGATAGAGTGATGTGTCCTGTTTTCCTGTTCAGAGTGATTTGTACTGCCTCATAGTCTTATTGCTTTATCCAAAGTGAGATACATACCTTCCAAAACTCTCTTGCAGGTTTGGCTATCTCTATAATTCCAGTTTTAGTTTGATCCTTTATGATAGACTCTAAGGGTGCATGTACACTGGCAATTTAGATCGGCTTAAGAATGCTTAAGTCAACCTACACAAAGCCGCGTCCACACTGGACTTTTATTAAGTCGACTTAAGAGCTTCCTTAAGTCAACTCAATAACACCACTTCTGAAGCTGACTTAAGCCATAAGTCGACTTCTTAAGTCAACTTAAAGCCACTGTGGATGGCTATGTCTACTGTTAACTCGACTTAACAAGGTCGACTTTAAGTCTACTTAAAGTTGACCTCATTAAGTCGCCTTAAGAGTCGCCTTAACTTTACAAATGTAGACATAGCCTAACTGTCCAAAGTTGGAAGTTTGGCCCATTAGTTAGAGATCTATTCAGAAGTCTTCAAAGGACACCCATTCCTTTTTTTGAGTTCTAAGGTGAAACTACTTTTTCAGATGCTTCATTTTTTTTTTTTAGCTATGCAATGCTCCTCAAATGTCTGCAAAACTTTGTCATAACTTGCTTTCTATGCCTGATTTAGTTGTATGCTATTAAAAACATCCATGACCTCCAGTCCTGTAAGGTTTAAGAAATTTGCTATTTTCTGCTGGTCGTCTTTCTCTGCACAAAGCCTGCATATTTATTTATATATGCAATAATCAAAACTATATTTTGAAGCTCCTTTTGAGGCCTGCTGCGTTGAGAGTTTCAACTCCTTGGAGCCTTTTAGTTGTTCTATCTCCATGGTGATTTGTTCCCATACTCCTTTGTTCTGTCCTTACTTCTACCTCACTCTGGTACCATGTGTTGTCTTGTGAATTCCTAAGGAGGAGGCACACACTCTACTCTTAAATGTAAAGGTTTATTAGAACTAAAAGCGTTACATAAGACAAAGGAATGCCATGCGTGTTTAGCTATGCATCTGGCGAAGCTAACATTAGACTGCTTTCAACTAATTCTCAGTAACAGGTGCTCTGCTTTTAAAGGCCACGTCCATATTCCTACCATTGATCCTTCACCTTAAGTAGTTCAAAGAAATCAGGCAATGGGATCTGTAATGGGCACTGGCCAGGCCAGCCAGTAAAAGGCTGGAAAGGAGACTGCAAGTCAGAGAAATTGTGGTTTTAGACTTTTAGAGGTATATTTTTCACTGGTGCCCATCTCTATCACTTAACTGGCAATACTTTAATCCATGCTCTTGTGTTAATAAACTTGTTTTACTTTTACCAGAAGCCAAGTCAATGTTTGAATGGAAGGGTGTATTTACTCCGTTGCATCAATGACCTATAATGTACTGACTTTTTAACAGAGTGAACTTAATAGCCTCTGTGCAGTGATAAGATCTCTCCATTGCAGAGAAACATCTCTGAGGCAGTTGGGGAGGAAGGGGAAGGTTTTGAAGCTCACAGATGGTTTGAGTTGGAGGACCTTGAGGAATCTGCTGGTGAGGAAGACAGACTGGTATGGCAAGGAGCTGACAGTCTGATCTCTAGCAAAGGTCACTCTTGCCAAGGCAGGAGGGTAACAGAGTAGCTCACGACTCTGGGTGTCCCTAGCAGCATGTTAAAGGAGTATAACATCATCTATGCAAAATACAATTCTGTATTTGCTTGAGTTTGTGGTGTATGGACAGCTTCAAAGCTGGCCTCAGAGCTTTGCTATGGTAGTCCGCATGCAGATTAATTCTAAGATTCTCTGCTCAATAGATAACATCCTGGCTCCATTGAGTCAGTAGGAAATGTGCCAGTTACAGGATTTCACCTGTGATTCTTTAGATGAATGGTTTGTCAAGAATGATCTGAACCCAATGTTCTTTGTACTCTAGATAAAAGGTCATTTGGCTCAGGCCAGTTTTGCTGTGTCCTCAAGTGAGGAGTGGACTAACAAAATATTGTTTGCTGCAGTAAATATCTGTTAAGATTACATTTGACTTTCAGTTGTTGAAAACTTGATACAGCATCTTCCAGAATTTGACTTTATTTTGTGCCTGTATTTAATTTGTTTTCCGGGTTTGAAATCCAGATTGTATTGCCCTATTACAAATCCTAGAAGACCTCTTAGATATTGTGACACATGTACCCCTTGTGACATCCTCTTTTGGGGATGTCAAATTCATTTGCTATGGTGGGCCAGATCTGACTTAAATGTACTCAAGTGGGCCATATATACCATAAACCAAAGTACTACAGCCCTCTCGTGGCATTATAGAGTGCTTTGTATGTGAAACTGTGCTTTGTGCTCGCTCTTTCTCTCGCGCTCTCGCTCTCACTCTCTCTCTCTGTGTGGATGTGAGAGGGAGAGAGTATGTTCTTGTTGAGCTCAGTCTCGCACACCCAGCACCGCATGATGTCACAAGACCTGACACTTTTGCTGCATTGAAAAGCGCTGGATATGCAAGACCTCTCTCTCTCTTTCTCTGTTAGGGAGAAAGTGTGGTCCCATTGCGCATGGTCACAGGCCAGATGGAAGAGGTTCAGCCCACGATCCGCACATTTGACACCTCTGCTCTACCTCATATTCACCACTTTTATACGATGTGTACAAAGTATGCCTTAGGAGGGGGAAGTTCTAATTGAAAGGCTTGCCAGCAAGCTGATAAATGATTTTGGGTGAGGGAAAACTATTTTGCTTTCAAATCTTATTTAGCTTGGTAAAGTTTAGGAATTAGATTGCAGTTTGGTCTATTTTATTTCTCTAGAAAACTGTTCTGACTTGTATGCACTGCCACTTCAAGTTTAACTAGAAAAAGATATTTTTTATTTATTTTTTTGGTTCCATCTAAATCAGTGTGTTTTGGTTGATGTTTTTGAGGAATCTCTACTCAGGCTAACAAAGGCTGATGCATGATCATTTCCTTTGATGAAATTACAGACTATTAATGAGTTTGCCTTGTTTAGTAATTTGCTGGATGATGCATACTGTACATTTCTCAGTGTGCTAGGCTGGGGCTAAGAATTTGCTAGTAAGTTGTTCCTGAGTGGCCAGGAAAGCATTCATGTGACTTCGTAGGGTGTAATTTACAAGTTAATGGCTCATGAGAACAGAGTCTGGAGGGGCTGCTTTTCTCCTGGGCAGGACTGTTAAATGGACATAGCAGTTCAACAGTCCAGATTGTACTCTGGGGGATGTCACAGATGCTATGCATTGTTGGAGCATTCAGTTGTTATCCTCAAGTACTTATTCTCTGCCATGTTAGGAATCCTTTCTGTATAAAAACTACAGGATCACAGTGGTGAATGTGGTATAAATGTCAAGTAGATTTTATGGAAACATCTAAAAGTACTGCATGCCAGATTGTTTTCAGAGAATTACTTGTTATAATTTGCATGGTATGTTTTACAATGTTGTCAGTCCCTGATGCATCAGGGAGAGTCTGCCTAACTGCAAAATCTCCAGTCTGGTAAATTAATACCTCCAGTCTCTTTTCTATTGATCCATGATTCCTCTCTTCCGCTCTTCATATCTTGTCAAGTACATTCTTGTGCCAATTCAGAATTAAAATGTAAAACCTATGATTTGGAATGATTCTGGTTATAGGAAAACCAATCTCTGACAAATTTTATAGCGTAAACCTACTGAGAGACTTCAGTAGATGAATCAGCAAATAGTTTCAGTGGGTCATGTTGATGTTTTTACTAGAAACAGACATTTAACCTGGAGTAAGTGTACATTTATTTCATATGTACATATATATGTGCACATGGTTTTTTAAGATTTTCTTTAAAAAAACATTTCCTTTCAAAAGTGTAGTGATTACTCTCTTCTGGGTATTAATAATTCATATAATATTTAGGCATCAGTTTTTATTTGCTTTCCATATGTAACTCTTAAAATCAGTGTACTGCTTGCACCATATAGACAGCCTGGGAACTAGTGTCTTTTTACCAATTGAACGTCCTTCTGTTTGTGTAAAAGATTTTCTCCATGCTGTCCTACCCATTAGCTTAAATACTGGGCTGAATAAACCATCTGAGTGACAGAGCACCCGTAATTGATTCTCAGAATCTAATTCAAAGCTTATTGACTTCAATGGACTTTGGATCAAACCCTCAGCCCTTGGTTTTCCGGCTGAGACCTCTGCAAACGACAATAATTGGCTCCCATTGGGATGGATTTTTTCTTATTTAGAATTAGGAATTGGTGCAGGACTGAGACCAGGCAGGCACCACATCATTTCTATAAACAATCCAATGGTAGTGGCTATTGAGTGATGTCCAAAAATAGTCTAAATGGGTGCATCTACACTTACAAATTAAGTTGATTTAAGCTTGCTTAAATTGACTTAATTTAATCTGCGTCTACACTACAATTTTCTTAAATCGACTTAAGCTGCTGCTTAAGTCGATTTAAGGAAATTTAAAGTCAACTTGATTAAACCTGGTTTAAAGTCGACTATATAAAGTCGACTTAGTGTGGACGCAGATTAGCCCAAAGTTGACTTAAGGGCTCCAGGGTTCCCCCACTGCCCTCCCTGCCAGGGTGGCTGGCACAGCCACAGCCTGGCATGCCCCCCCACAGGGCTGGACATAGCCCAGTCCACCCCGCTCCTATGCCCTGCCAATGTCCCTGTCCTGCTCAGCTCCCATTGTACCCAGGTACAATGGGGCAAATGCGGAGCCACCTGGCACTTGGCAAGGGGTGTCATCCCCCCCACCACCGTGGACTAGTCCCAGGTCCACCTAGCCCCTTGAAGTTGACTTAATTTTTGAGTGTGGACATGCTAAATCGACTTAATTGGCCAAGTGTAGACATAGCCAACTTTAGTATGATCTTTGACAAGTCTTTTGGTCTTGTTTGCAGGATTGAAAGAGCAAATCTTGCAATCAAATAAAATTTTGGTAATGAAAAGTAACATTCCCTGTAGGAACAGCTCTCCTTCCCTAAATAATGCAGCTAAACGTAATCCCAGCTCAATCCCATGGGACTAGTGTGGGTGAAGAACTCTATAAGGATTTCCGAAGAGTTTCCCTAAAATCATGAAGAGGTTGGGGAAGAATTTGCCCATTCACAGACAGAGCTGCCTTTCATCCCCAGAGCCCAGGGATTCTGGGGGACATACAGAGGGTGAGGTCATCTGTGCAGAAGCCCGGTACCTCCATGTATACTTTCTCTTACTTATTTTTGCAATATCGCTCTATTGCCATCCCACCTTTGTAGAGGGGTTTTACACCCGGAAAGTCATATGAGAAAAATCTCCATGTCCCGCATTACTAGCACTTCTAAGCCAAGTTCCAGAGGGGTAACCGTGTTAGTCTAACAAACAAGGAGTCCTGGCACTTTTACAGACTAACAAATTCATTTATAGCATGAGTTTTCATGGGAGAAAATCCTGGTTCATCAGATGCTTGAAGATGGGGAGCTTACAGAATGGGAGGAAAATAAATGCAGCGAAGTGTAAGTCATAGGATCAGGTCAGACTGTTACAGCAAATAAAAGCAGTTTTTTAGATTTAAACACTAGGGAACAGCATATAGAGGGAAGTGAGATGTTCTCTACTGTTTGAATCTAAACAACTGCTCTGATTCACTGTAACAGTCTGAAATGATCCTACGATTACAATTCCCTGCATTTATTTTCCTCCCATTCTCTAAGCTCCTCATCTTCAAGTGTCTGACAAAGTGGGATTTTCTCCCATGAAAGCTCATGCGATAAATGAATTTGTAATCTTTAAAAGTGCTACAGGGCTCCTTGTTTGTTTTTTACTTCTAAGGCAGCTTCCCTTGGCTTTATTTTTGTAATTTGCGTTATAAGACCTGCAGTAGTTCCTCCAGAGTTGTTCTGTTTCCATGTTTATGCTAATATTTGTGCTGTACAATGGTTGGATTAATGGTAAACTGATGTTTCTGCTACTGCTTCTTCTAAAGCCTGACACATCAGCACTACTGCGATTCCCAGTGTAAGAACAAGCCTTGCGACAACAAGGATGCTGTATCTCTTCTAATACCAAAGTAAGCACAATACTCCTCCAAAACTCAGGAGAACAAAATGCCAAAAGAACATTAACTTCCATTTGTCACAGGACTGTCCAAATACATCTCCTTGGCCTACATTGATCACCACTCCAAATCATTAACTAAAATATTTTATTAATGGGTGGGTGGAACCTGATTTACCATGGCACTTCCCTATAGATAGAAAAGGAAAGAATTACATTCTGACACCAACTATTAATATTTTACTCACAACAGTGGTAAGTACTGCAGATAGTCCATTGCTGCGGTGTAAAAAGGAGACATGGAACAGGGACTGGGACCTCAGTGGAAACCACACTTTGCGTCCTGCAAAGATGCAGTCACTGGAATCATGTTACTTACATTATGGTTTTTTCTTTGACCTGATCTCTAAAGAAAATGTGCATCTGGAGGTGAAAAAAGATTGAGAAGAGTGCAACTCTGGTCTTCTGTTTGTTTTAAAGATGGGCTACTCGATAGCAGCAGCATAGATTGATAGTGCCGGGATGCTGTTACTAACAAATTTTAAAGGTTAGGCTCTATTCCCAGCTCTGTTACTACACACTTCTTTCCAATGGTCATTTGCTAATGACAAAGACTAGCAGCTACAGAAAAGGATCAGCAAACATCTGCGCGGAAGCATATAATTGGTGGCCCTTGCTGTGAAGTTAGGGGCACCCCTTTGTTGCTAGGGGCAAGTGCAGAGTAATAAGAATAGTTTTAGCAATTAAACAGTTAATGCGCATTTATTTTTATCTTTAAGACCTGCTGCAGCATAATAACATAAGTTTAATGGTAAAAGTAAACCTTGCAAGTATATAACAGCTAAAAGTGTATACTTATCTTTAAAGAAAAGAAGTGCTTAAGCCTTTTTGTACTTAAAATGATCAGCAATAAATATCTTCTGCTTATAACGTTTTTGATTCCTTTGATACTTTCCCTGTTATTGTTAATCTCTCATACCCCTCTGCCCCCCTTACTTCTTTCCTTATGGGAACAGTATTCAATACCTCTGTTTGTTTGGGTTGCCGGGTGGACCGGTTCAACCCTCTATTATTTGACCCCCCTGACCACTAATGTACATGTCAGTGCCTCCTCCATTCCATCAGATCAAGGCCAGGCTATAATCCCGGTGGACAAAGAACCCGGGGTCTGCCTGGTCCCCTCGATGAATAATACCCTGAGGGGTGATGCCAAACAGTATATCAGGCTCATAGAGCCAGCGGGGGACAGGAGCCCCGTGCAGGGGGCAGGGCCAGCAGGGAGAAGGAGTCCCGCCCCCTGCCCTCTTTTGGCCTCGCTCCTGGCACCTGCTGAGGGTGAGGTGGGCGGGGCTGGCATGAGGACTGGCAAAGGTTGCCGACCCCTTTGCTAACCATTCCAAGTCCCTGTTCAGTCCCAGTCTGATTGAGTCAAGTTTGCAAATCAGTTCCAGCTCTGCAGTTTCACGCTGAAGTCTGAGATTTAGGGTTACTCAGAGCAGAGGTTTAAGGTTACTCAGAGCATGGCGTTGTATTCCTTACTGTATTTCCTATTAGCCACTGATGGATCTATCCTCCATGAATTTCTTTTTCTTTCTTTCTTTCTTTTAGTTATTCTTTTCGGTCTTCACAACATCCCCTTGCAACTCATTCCAGAGGCTGACTGTGCATTGTGTGGGAAAAGTACATCCTTATGTTGGTTTTAAACTATTGTCTATTAATTTCATTAGGTTACCCCTGGTTCCTGTTTTCTGTGGAGGAGTAAATAACATTTCCTTATTCACTTTCTCTATATCATTCAAGATTTTGTAGATCTATATCATATCCCCCCATTTTGTCTCTTTTCCAAGCTGTGCAGTCCAAGTCTTTTTAATCTCTCCCCATATGGAAACTCTTCCACCTCCCGAATTGTTTTTGTTGCCTTTCTCTGTATTTCTCCAATTGAATCTGTTTTTGAGATGGTGCACCCAGAACTGCACACATTATTCAAGGTATGGGAGTACCATAGATGTTTTATAGTGGTACACAAGAACGAACCAAAGTCTCTATCTCTCACTATTACAGTTTAAAGAGGTATATTGTCTCCAACCATACTCAATGATATCAGACAGGCAGGGCTGGATTAAGGGGCCCCCGGGCCCCGGGCCGCCCACTTTCATGGGGCCCAGCTTCCCCTGCTTGGGGCTCAAGGCCCCACCACCATGGCCTGGAGGCAGGCCGGGCCGTGACCATGGGGCCAGAGGCCATGGCGCTCCTGCCCCCAGACCAGCTAGTCTGCTTAGTGGAGAGGACAGCCAGCGCATGGCCATTGTGCTCCAGGGGCTGAGCTGGCCGACTCACAGAGCAGCTTCTGGCTCAGCCCTCCATGCCCCGCAGTGTTGTTGGGCCTTGGCACGGTGGCCCTGTGGCTCAGGCTGGCATGGGAAGCCCCTTGGGGGATCCAGTGAAGCCTGATAGCCTTGTGCAGCCTGCCTGGAGAGCTGCGCCGGGAGGCCGCTCTATGCCCCAGCAGGCCTTGCTTCTGGAGCACAGGGACCATGTAACGGCCAACCCCAGGGGTGGGATGGAAGTGCCACAGCCAGCCGCAGTTCGCCTCTGACCTCAAGGATCCAACAACCAAGCACCAGAGCCCCAGCCCCGCTAGAGCTGTTCCGGCAGCGGCAGGACTGGATAACCAGGGGTTTTAGGGGCTGCAGTCCAGGAACCCCTATAGACTGGGGCCCAGAGCTGCAGCACCTCTAGCCTCTGCTAGAGACAGGCAGCAGTTAAAGTGGCGCTTAGAAGACCCTACCCATGAACATAGCCTGCTTTGATGCCATGGACAAAGAAAACATACTACCTGCCATTCAAGAGGAGCTGGGATAGACGTTGTAAGCCCTCCCTCCTTCTGAAGATGTCAAAAGTAAGAGAGAGACTCCTAGGCTAAATGGGGAATAGGAAAAATTTCAGGGAAAAACAGCAAAATATTCAATTCAGATACATGACTATTACTTAAATATTTGATTTCTTGATTTTGAATTTTGTCCCATTTGTACATGCTTGCAAATTTATTTTCCTGCATGAGTGCTGCTCCTCCAGGAACTTACACCTTCATATAGAGGGGAGAAAAAGAACTCCGAGTTTCTTCTGTAAAGAAATTTAAAAGGCAAGTGAACACGAAAGAACGAATGATGACTGTTACCCTCTTTTATACGTTCTTACTCAGTTATACAGTAGTGAATACAAATATACCAGCAGAAGAATAAACAAAGCGTTGTCATCTTTGATTACAAAATGGGGGGAAAAAAAACAGTGAGCATTTTCACTTTAACAAAATATCCTAGAAGGCATCTGCATGAGTTGGTCACCAATACATACCTTCAGTGCTCTTATGCAATGAGGGTTTAGCAAATCTTTTCCACCAAGTCTTCATTTAATTGACAATACTTCATTATAAGCACTGTGGATGTCCAGGAATAACCCTGAAATCCTTATGCAATAGAAAAGTAAAGGATAAGACGTTCATGAAGTCTGTGCCATGCCAGGCTGCAGCAGAACCTTTTAGGGTGACATCAGCATTTTTACAATGCCCTCTGAATCCCCTCAGGGTGAAAAGCCATCAGGATAGCTAAGGCAGCCTTCTAATTAACATTGTGAAAGCCAAAGACTATGTCTACACTGGCAAGTTAGTTCGAATTAAGAAAGCTTAATTCGAACTAACTGAAGCCTTGGCTATACTAGGCTTTCATTAATTTGAATTAAGGGCTTCCTTAATTCAAACTAATAAATTCACTTACACTTTTTGAAGTAAGTGTTAATTCGAACTAGTTAATTCGAATTAACCCAATGCAGCCATGTTAGTTCGAAGTAAGCGCTTAGTTCAAGCTAACCAGCACATTGAGCTCAATGCAATTGACTAATTCGAACTAAGCAAGTGTCATGCATGGCACTTGTTTAGTTTGAACTAAAATTTGCTAGTTCGAATTTAGTTAATTTGAACTAACTAAAATTAGTTTGAATTAGTTAGTTTGAATTAACTAATTCGAACTAACTTTGGTAAGTGTAGACATAGCCAAAGTGCTAAGAGAGATGGGGTATTTCACATCTTGGTTGCATCTCAACTTGTAAATTAAGTCAACTTAAGCTTGCTTAAGTCGACTTAATTTACCCTGCGTCTACAATACAGTTTCCTTAAGTCGACTTAAGCAGCTTTTTTCCCTAAAAGATATGTTCTAGTTCAAACAACTATTTTGGTGAATCTCTCTATGGCTTGTATTGAACAGAAGGTCAAACTAGTTGGTCAGTGATCTTTTCTGGCCTTGCAGTCTATGAATTTATTAAATAGAACCTGAATGTAAAAGTCAAGAGAACACATTTATTAGATCCCAAGTAATCTTTTGAACTTTGTGACAGAATAGATGAGTATCCAATATGTATTGTTTCCAAAAATATAGGTCTCAAACCCACATGCCCTTAATAACAGAGGCTATGTCTACACTTGAAAAGTTGTCAACTTTATAAAGTTGACTTAATAAGGTCCACTTTAAGTCAATTTAAAGTGGACCTTATTAAGTCGACTTAACAGAAGTGGACTTAACTTTTCAAGTGTGGATGTGTCCCCTGTTCGATCTTATTAAGTCGACTTAACAAGGTCCACCTAGGCACTACTCTGCGTCTCCACTGGCTTAAGTCGACTTAAGCGCTAGTTCAAATTAAAACGAGGTGTTATTAATTTGAACTAACTTCTCCTTAATTTGACTTGAGGAGCAGCTTAAATCGAATTAAGGAAAGCCCAGTGTAGACACAGAGTAAATTAAATCGACTTAAGCCTCCTTAAGTCAACTTAATTTGTAAGTGTAGATCCACCCTTAGTGGCATTAGTTGCATTAAAAAAGCCTATCTGTGTGACCAAGGGTTGCAGGGGTTCATAGTTTATAATATAGATTGAAAAATCCCCTATGGGAAAATTCTATAGACTCCAGTAGAGAATGGTATTCATGTTGTAGGGTTTTTAATCATTGAGAACGTTCTTGAACTCCTGTAGAACTTCTTAAAGTAGACTTCATGATAGCAAAGCTTTATCTGCCCTTTATAGAACACATTTGCCACTAGTTCCAAAGGGGTAGCACTAAGTTGCTCTGTCAGTTAGCATTTATAAGCAATAAAGTTCAGTAAAATAAAAATATCCTAAATTAGTGGTATCAAGTGCTTGTTTCTTGATCCCAGGAAATTAGAGCACCTAGATAATTCTGAATCTATGTTTTATAAAAATCACACATTTCACTAGCATTTTATTTAAAACAAACTAGCCAGAAATTGCACAGATTTTTTCATAATAAAAGACCAGACATGTTCAAAATGATTTACAATTAGTTTGGCTAGAATTATTTAGTATGCTATGAGCATTGTAACAGGGATCCAGGATGTAACATCTTTTAAATCTCCATCTTTACTTCAACAAGAGTGGGATGAAAAACTAGCTTGGGGCTCAAGGATAAAGGAGAATTATCCCCAAATATACCTTCGCTGATCATGAAGTATATCTAATTCTGTAACACAACTTAGTGGAAGTTTGAAGATAATATATAGATTTCAAGCAGTTTATTTAAGTAACAATTTAGAGTAATTCCTATTTACAAGAAAGTAATCATATCTTAGGCTACATCAGCATCAGCCTGAGATACACATAGGTACTTTGGCACATAAATTCCAGTTTTAGGTACCCAGTGTGACTTGCAAAACCCCACTCAGCTACCATCGAACTCTAGAGATACCTAAAACTCTCAGGAGAATTTATTAACCTCTGAGCTATGGGTTGTTCTCAATGTCTTCTGTTGAAGCTATTTACTGTGTTTTAATGCTTAAGTAGTCATTGGATTGGAGACAGTGTGAGAATGACTTTGTAGTCCAGTAGTTAGGGCACCCACTGAGGAGGTAAGAGATCCAGGTTTCATTTCCTTGGCTCAGATGACTCCTAATGATTTATTATAATCATCCCTGATGGCCATTGACTTTTTTTTAAACTGACAAGTATATTATTGGGAGCTTTAACGAAGTCTTTGCAATGACTTTAATAATTACTTCTATTTCAATACATAAACCCCTATCTCAGGGTCTAGAAGCTGTGATTTGTTATTCATCTGTTTCAACACAGCTATTAACAAATCACAGCTTCAAAGAGAGACTGCAGAACTCGAACTTATATGCAAATTTGACTCAGTTGTCTTGGGGTTAAACAGGGACTATGGATTTTTCTCGCATTACAACAAGTGATTTGACCTCCCCCTCCTCTATGTGCTGTTCCCCAGTGTTTTGAATCCTAACACCTATTTTGATTTGCTGTTACAGCCTGACCTGATGCTATGTCATACACTCCCCTGCATTTAATTTCCTCCCACTCTGTAACTTTCCTATCTTCAAAGCGTCTGACGAAGTGGGATTTTCTCCCACGAAAGCTCATGCGATAAATAAATCTGTTAGTCTTTAAAAGTGCCACAGGACTCTGTTGTCTTTCTACAATAGACTAACACGGCTACCCCTTTGGAATTTGACTATAGGGTAAATTAAATCGACTTAAGCAAGCTTAAGTCAACTTAATTTACAAGTGTAGACACACCCCTTGTTATTGGGCTTGCAATTTCATGAGCAAATTTCTTTAATATTCTTGGACGAAGATTATTCAGATGCCTTAATTTGGTCTCATTAAGCTGTTTGAGTTTGACTTCCACCTTGGATGTGGTAATTTCTATTCCCTATCCATCATTTCCATTAGTCACCCTATCCTGCTCCTGAATTGCTCTTTACCCTTATTAAAGGTGAGGCAAAGTATCCATTTAGGTGCTGGATATGGCTATATTATCTTTAATCTCTTCTATATCTTCAGGGTTTAACAATTCCACTTCTTGCCTTGTTTTCTTTTTATCTGTATGTCTCTAGAACTTTTTGCTATTGGTTTTAATTTTCTTTGGTTGATTTTAGCAGTTCTTACTCTTTCCCTACACTTTCTCATTTCCAAGAGGCAGCTTTTCTTGCTCATCCTTTCCATCGTCGATCCCTTAAATGCTTTCTACTTTCTTTTAAAAACCTGTTTTGAGATGCATGCTCATCCAGTGAATGCAACCCTTCCCTATGACTTCCCCCCTTCCCCTCCGTGTTTGGGATGCAGGCTTCAAATACTTTAAGTAAAAGTTGCAGAAACTAATTCTAATCCTCTTCCACATTCAGATCCTTGAGTTTTTCAGTCCAATCCACTTCTGCAAGTAATTAATTTTTTTTTAAGTTTGTCCTCTTGAAATCAAACCTAACTACAGATATATTTATGTTTAACCCTTCAGGTCCAGTATTCTGTTTCTGACTGTGGCCAGTATCAGATGCTTCAGAGGAAGGTGCAGGAAACCTTGCAGTGGAATAACTAGCTAGTAAGCAAAGTTTCTTAGTATGTGGAAATTGAGCAGAAGCACATCTGAGTTTAGAGAAGGAATCCTCAGCCCTAACGTGCCATCTAACCTATGTCACCGAATAATTTAGAGAATGGGAAAGATTTCGTTGGAGACAGATTATTGCTTCTCTCCAAAAAGGCTTTTTCCCATTGTAGATTCAAACTATGCATTACGTCACATGCCACAGCCCAATATATCTGTCTCCTCTTACTCCATGTCATAGCACAGAGAGCCACTGTAGGACTGTCCCTCTCCATGTGCAGTTAAAGTAGAGAATTCCTCTTTCCTACAGAGTTTCTGCTCTCTGGCCTTCTGGCACCATGGAAACATGGTGTTTCTGCTATGTTTGGACCTTACATAGGCCCAAAACACAACTTGGGATTTCTCTTGAGGTGATTCAGGTTGATAAGCTGCTGTTTTACAAGCCTACATCTCTATTTTGAGAGGCTGCATTTTTAAGATGTAGAACTATGTTATGCCAAATACATCACACTAAACACAGAACCCAGTCTGGTGACTACCTTGTTTTTATGCTATGCCATCTGTTAAATGGATGTACCAAAAATATTAACTCTGTCTGAAATGTGCTTTAGCCAGCTCAATTTCTTACAGGAACACTTAAGCCACTTTATCTTTCATGTCTGATTTTTTTTTTTTTTCTCCTCACCACCTGGCATTTTCAATTATCTTTAAATCTATATGGTTCATCACCTTATTCTGTTAAGGGCAAGAGAACAGATAGTCCCAGAAATACATACCCTGAGCTGCTTTCACATCATGGAAATGCAATGTGCATGATTGAGGGGTGGAGATTTTGTGAAGTTTGTTTGTTTAGAGACACTTTGCAGGGTGCTTTAGTGAAATGAACACAAATTCACCTTTTTTTTGATGGACATATGGGACTGCTATCCTGCTGTAAAACACTGGGATGCTTATTCTACCCCTGCCTCATTAAACCGTTGATCGATATGTGCCATATGTTTAATTTGCTCATAATTTTTGCCTTGCTTGAAATATTTCTGCTGCTTGTTTACTATTTTTGTCACATCTCTTTCATTAGGTTATTTGGTTAGATTGATTCTCACCAGTCCTGCTAATCATTTGAAGCATTCAAATTAGGTCATGGCTAATTGCTATTGTGAAAAGGATTTCATACCTTTTCTCAGTCTCACACAGCAGTCATGTTGGCTGCTTTACACATTCCCTCCCTAGTAGCATTTTTATGCAGAGCACAAAGATGATAGCTGGCACACTTATAGAAAAGCTGTTACCAGGTGCTCATAACAATGTTCTTTGTACCTCCAGCAATATAATCACTTTTTCAATTGTCTTTCTTCATTTCAATCAATTCATAGATTTAGAGAAGTTGCTGCACTTCAGATCTTTTTGCCCAACATACTATAGCACTTAAAAAAAAAAAAAAAAATAAAGAGAGGAAATCCCTCTAAATGACAATTTGATTGTCACCTTAACATTTCCCTACAGTGAATTACTATGGAAATATTGGCTCAAAAATAGTATGCTTGCATTCCATGAGCCTTTATTAGATTGTTCATCAATGCTTAATATTCTCAATGAACAAATAGCTTCATCTGTATGCATCATTACTCTGCCTCCCTCTTAATAATACATGCAAATTCTATACTACTAGAAAAGCGAACTCTGATCTTCAGTAAATATCAATATTACATAAATGTAAGTAGTTAATCTAAGGATGTTATGTACATGGCACAAACACAGAAGTTAGATAAAACATCTTAGTGCTCTTGCTGGAGGATCACAATGTATTTTCAATTTTATTTGTTAGTATACAGAACCTTAACTCAAAAATGGAGAGTGACAAAGCATGTTTGTCTATGAAACAGGCACAATTCAACTTGCCTTGCTGCAGCCTGACTGCACGCTCAGTAGAGTCCTGATCATTCCATGTCTGACTCATTCCTTGTCTTCAAAGCAAACCTGAACAACACCTTTGAAAGATGAGCTAGTGGTCTTCAAGTCATAACTTTGCTAGTCACTAAAAGTCACAGGTTCAATAGAGTTTTCTGTCTCTTTACAACAATCTGTAACCCACAAACCGTCCTTTATCTGGTGACTGTAGAGGAGTTAATACCCACTTCATCTTGAATGAGCTCTTGCAATACGTCAACTCCTTTATGGTCAACAAGTTATTCTACCTTATATTTAGCTGTGGCACAATATTGCTAGCAAACAGGAATACCAAACAGAGTTTTGCAAGGGAGTTTAGAGAGGTAGTGTGAGCAACAGATGTTCTAAATTTAGGCCAATAACCCATCATTCCTTCTGCATACCTCAAACAAAAGAAAAAAACACTGTAAAAGTACTGCAGGCAGAAGTACAGCAGCAGAGTGGGAACTATCTAGTTCATTACACTGATTACAGCATGCATGCTCGCCAGCCTCGTAGGAATAGATGTGAATTCAGTACAAACAAATTCCATGCTTGACTAATAGAGATTAGCAGTAAGAATCTACTGCCAACTACCTGACAAAAGGTAGTGATTGTGAAATGCTCAGAGACATGAAAGAGATTACAAAAGCAGTAAACCTGATAATAATGGGGGTTTCAACTATCTGAATATTGACTTGGCACATGCCACCTCAAAGAGAGAATTTCTAGACACCACTGATGACTGTTTCTTAGAGCCACTTGTTCTGGAATCTACAAGGGGAGAGGCAATTATTAATTCAATCCTAAATAAAACAAGGTCCAAGAGGTGAATACACATGAACCACTCAGTAATAGTGACCACAATGTAATTAAATTTAACATCTGTCTTGTTGCAGGGGGAGGGATAGCAAAGAAACCCATCAAAGTAGCATTTCACTTCAAAAAGAGGCATGACACAAAAATGAGGAATGTAGCACAACCTATTAATTATATATTAATTACATTGATAATTAAGAATTCCCAGTTGTTATGCTGAGATTTGATAGGTTCTTTTCCAAGATCAGGCTCAGTATTATTAAAATCACTGTATGGGTGGGAATCCTGATGTGTTCTTTGCTAAATGTATTAATAAACTATTACAAATACAGAAAGATTCCTGAAAAAGTGAGTGGTGCAAAGTCACAAACACTTTGACCCGGTATGGTAGATAGATATGATACAGAATGTACATCTGAACATTCATATACTCATACCATCCCTTGCAGAAAACCTGAAATGCTAGCCATTATCTTCCTCACCACCATCACCTTCCCTATCATCACCAGTGGCCATCCTCCTGGAACTTCCCAAGTGCTACCTCTCTCTCTCCTCCTGTCCACAGGGTGGGATACAACTTTTATATTATGTTACACTGACACCACTATATCTAATGCATATTCAGTAGGGGTTTCTCCCCTCCTCCTTATTTATTTTGCCTCATTCAACTAATGTTGGAGTGCCCTTCTCCTATAGTTTAGTATATTAATGATCACAACTTATTATCAAATATATTAATTCATTGCCATGACAATCATGTTGTCAGACATCTGCAGATGTTCCCATCCTAAAATAGCCAGAGTTGGTGTTGCCTTATGTTCTTATGCTTGGCTGGTGTCATTATGGACAAACTTCCTTCTTAAACACACTATTTCCAGGTCCCCAAAATTTAGGGGTGACCATTAGACCATTTACTTGTGCCAAAGGTCACAGGCCTCAAGCCTGATTCTAATTGCTTAATCCAATGGTTTACAGGATACAAACCTGTAGGTTCCTGGCATTACTGCTGAATACAATAAATACTAAAGCAAGCTCTATGGGTTTCAGGAAGCTCACTGGACATTAAGAATTGTTAAATAGTTAAAATAGATTAAACTTGAAAGTAAAAATAGAAAGGAGCACAAAAATAGAAAGGAACACAAACTCTGGCTATTCGAGTATAGAAATATAAGAAGGCAGGCTAAAACAATTTGAAGAGCAACAAGCGAATGGCATATGAATTGATAGTAAATTATTTCTATTTTCCAAGGGACTGAACTTTTACCCCGCAACATGATAATATAATATGAGGAAAAATTCATTTTGCCACCTCCACCTTAAAAATTCTTTCACAACAAAGATGACATCACCCACAACTACCAAGTGCTCACTAATAGTTATAAGAAGAAGGAATCATCTGACTAGACATCACCCAACTGACAAAACCACTTACTTCATCATTACATTGTTTTGTTTCTCAAGGAAAAAACTGGAAATTTTACACCATCTCCATCACTGAAATTCAACCACTAGATAGTGATCAAACCAGCGATAGCCATCACAGTCCTCAACCATGATGACTAAGTTAACAAGGTCAACCAACAACTCTCCAACACCACCTACTATAAAGATCTCCCCCCACCCCCACCCCCCAAAAAAATGCACATCACAATTCAAGCAGGAATTTTAAGATACTATCAAATTCTTTTCCAAACAACTCAAGAAACACTCTACAGCTTCATCCGCTGTGAATTCACCCCAGGGGCCTTCTGCATGCTTCCCAAGAGAGACACCAACCAAGGAACCCAGACACACCCACGGCACTCTTACTGAAGGAATATCAGGATTCATAGAGAGCATTCTCTAACCATCCATCCCACAAAGGGACAGTTTCCCCAGGATACAACCAAATTCTTTCAAAAACTCCACAACATTAACAATCTTTCCCATCCAGTAGTATTTCTGAACCCTAGTTTGTGACAACCCTGCCAGCAGCCCCATGTGCCCCACTCTGTCCATCTCCCATATATCTCATGCCTCCTCATCTGGTCCCTGAGGTAGAGCACTGCAGGGAACACTGCCTCTTCTCCCTTTCTCCTCTCAGTGATTGGCTCCTCCTGACTGGGAGTGGCTGCTCTTTATTCTGGCACCACAGCAGGGCCTGGTGGATGAAAGGCATAACTGCAACACCTCTCCAGCTGAATTTTCTGCAGAGAGAAAAAAAATCTGCTAGGGGACGTGAATTATGCATGTGTGAAGAGGTGAAGAATTCCCCCAGGAGTACCACATGGGTCTGCAACAATATGTCTAACACACTTGGCCAAGCCCGAGTTAGCAATTGCCCCCCCAATATCAATGTTTTGCGCTCTAGATAGTGAAAATTTAAATGAATGACATTCAGTGTGTCCTCCTTTTCTGCTGCATTGGCCAACACTACCCTGTCCAAAAGAGGATTATAGATATGTGAAAGAGTCACTTCTGCACTCCACAATGATTTTTTAAGTCAGTTTTCATCTAAATGCTTTTTTTAGCCATTTTTATCATACTAACAACTGTTTCTCCTGTGATATCACATGACAGCTTGCATCACTGAATCTTCTTAGTTTTTGTTTGTGTTTATACTTCATTTTGCAACATCACATCCAGAAGAATGGCTTGCCTCCTGAGAAATGGACAGACTTTACCAGAATAAAGGGTGCATCTCCGCTTGTCTATTAAGTCGATTTAAGCAAGCTTAAGTCGACTTAATTTACCCTGCGTCTACATTACACTTTCCTTAAATCGACTTAAGCAGCTTGCTTAAGTCGACTTAAGGAAAATAAAGTCAACTTTATTAAACCTACTTTTAATTCGACTTTAGGCTTAAATTGACTTTCTAAAGTCATCTTAAGCCAGTGTAGACCTGGAGTAGCCCTAAGTCGACTTTAAGTTGACTTAAAGCTCTCCAGGACTCCCCCACTGCCCTCCTGCTAGGGGGGTGTACAGGGGGAGCCTGGCATGCCCCCCCCCCCAAAGGGCAGGGCAGAGCCAGGGTCTCTGTCCCCCTTTGCCCCATTGTACCCAGGTACAATGGGGCAAAGGCTGAGCCCACTGGCACTGGGCAAGGGGTGCCCCCCCGGCACTGTGGACCTGCCCAAGGTCCCCCTAGCTCCTAGAAGTCGACCTAGGTGTCCAGTGTGGACGCTCTACGTTGACTTTGTAAGTTCCCATGTAAGTCGACTTTCAATTTAAGTGTTGACATGCTAAGTCAACTTCACTAAGTCGACTTGCTAAAGTCAACTTAAATTAACAAGTGTAGACATAGTCAAAGTGAGCAGGAGAATATTGGTGAGAATTCTCATTTGTGTCCAGTTGCATATTCAACTAAGGTGAAACATACCCTTAAAGGGAAAACACTAAACCAAGGAATCATATTGATATAGGCTTGGAGGGTTGTGTGTTTGCTTGGAACATGCAGTAGGAGAAAACCTGGGCTTGCTAATTAAAAATAAAGCTATGCTCAGTTTATTCCAGCACCGTCCTGAGAGCTCTCATGATGACTGATAAACATGTCTTCTAACGAACACATGATGAACTGTATTTTAAAATTACTCTTAGAATTGACAGTAGCATCCTTGAGCCTCCTTATCTTGGTTATTCTAAGGGAGAGAGAAGAAAGCATGAATTTGATTTTTCTGCACATCTACTGTGTACTCAGGAGACCTAGCCCTCCTTGGCTAGGTACCTGGCCCGACTCGTAGTCCCTGGCCCCTCGGGTGGGGCGGGCACGTAATCAAACTGTCTCTGGCTCTCAGGTGGGGCAGGCAGGTAAGCAAAGTCCCTGGCCCCTCAGGTGGGGCACGCAGGTAATCAAACTGTCTCTGGCCCTCAGGTGGGGCAGGCAGATAAGCAAAGTCCCTGGAAAACTGGCACTTAAGTCTCCCGTGCAGGCTGGGAAGGCTCACCGCCAGTTACAGCTTCGAGGGAGGTTCACCAGAAGGGAGGAGGCAGGGGGACGCAGGCCCACCCAACTCCACTGCGTCCCAGCCCAGGGCCCTATCCGTGGCAGAGGGTTGTACCACAGACCCGGTGTAATCCTCACCAGGGTTCAGCGACTCAGGCTCAGGAACCGCCGAGTTATAATAGGCCTCCCAGTCCCCTGGGCCACTTCCTGCCCCCATCCCCGCTGGTACCTGTTCGGGGCCCTCATCGCCCTCTTCCTCGGGGTAGTCACCCAGTGGGAGGTCACACAGTCCATCCACATTCTCCGCTAAGGGTAACTCCTCCAGGTCGCAACCCGCCTCTGGGGGTGATGCATCTTCCTCGGCCAGGGGGAGCTCCTCCAGGTCGCAGCGCGGTACCGGGGGGGCGGGGGGAAGATCATCCAAATGACCCACAGGCTGTGTGGGTAGCGGAAGGTCCAGGTAGTCCTCTGAGCGCCGGCTCCTGGGTGGCCAGTCTCAGCAGGCGGTCCCAGCGGGGTCCAGGCGACCATCAGGGCCCCAGGCCGCAGGCAGGTCTTCTGCAGGGTAGTGGTCAGGCGGGTGCTGGGGAGGGAGCAGAGAGACACCCTTCCCCTTCAGCTGCCTCCCTCTGACTGAGCTCTCCGGCCTTCCCCTTATATTTCCTGTCCCGCCCACCTGCTTCCAGCCTGACGGACAAGCTGCCTCTAGCTCAGCCCAGGCTGTCTATCTCCGAGGGGGGCCATACTCCCTCACTACATACTGTCATAGGGATTCAAGGTTCGGCTTAGCCTCCTATTCATCAATGAAATTGTATCCATTTTTATTCTGAAGACTTTTTGGAAAGTAAAATTATACCTTGTATATTAAATTTAACTGAATATGAACTACAACAGTATAAATCAAATATAATTGGTACATTGTGCTGTCCCAGAAGTGACAAGATATTTCTTCAACTACAGAAAAGAAAATGTCATTGATGGCAGAAATTAATGTTGAAAGGAGTGGTTAACTATATACTTCATAGTGTGGTGGACAGAGCAGCTTCAGAAAAGGCTAGACAGTGCTAATAAATTAGAAATTTCTTTCTGTAACTCTTGCTTGCAAATCACTTACACAAAGAAGAGAATCCAGTGCCAAACACATCAAGACCACAACAAGCCCACTTTTTAATGTAAAGTCAAACAAAAGTTACAGGGAAGAAAAATCCTCCATTCTGGATAGCAGAATTTAGCTCATTTGTAATATACAATAATCATAGAAATGTAGGACTAGAAGGGACCTCAGTAAGTCATGTAGTCCAGTTCCCTGCACTCAAGGAAAGACTAAGTAATAACTCAACCGTTTCTGAGAGGTGTTTGTCTAACCCGCTCTTAAAAAGCTCTGATGATGGAGATTCCACAGAATTTGTTCCAGTGATGGTTAGGAATTTTTTTCCATGTCAAACCTAAACCTCCTTTTTTGCAATTTAAGTCCCTTGTCCTTTCTTCAGCACTTAAGGAGAACAATTTTTTCACCCTCTTCCTTGTAACAGACTTTTATGTATTTCAAAACTGTTATGTCCCCCTCAGTCTTCTCTTCTCCAGACTAAAAAATGGGTTTGTTTAATCTTTCCTCATATGTCATGTTTTCTTGACCTTTAATAATTGTTGTTACTCTTCTCTGCACTTTCTGCAATTTGTCCACATCTTTCCTGAAATATGGTGCCCAGAACTAGACACAATACTCCTTCTGAGGCCTAATCAGTGCAGATTAGAGAAGAATTACTTCTCTTGTCTTGCTTACAACACTCCTGCTTATATATCCAGAATGATGTTGCTTTTTTTTTTGCAACAGTGTTAGCTTTAAATCCACTAACCTCCCCCCCGCCATCCTCAAATCCTTTCTTTAGTATTCTTTCCTAGGCAATGATTTCCTATTTTGTATGTGTGCAATTGGTTGTACCTTACTAAGTAGGGTACTTTGCATTTGTCTTTATTGAATTTCATCCTATTTTACTTCAGACCATTTTCCCACTTTGTTCAGATCATTTTGAATTTGAATTCTAATAATCAAAGTGCTTGCAACCCTTCTCAGCATAATATCATCCAAAAACTTTACAAGTGTACTCTCTATGCCATTATCTAAATCATTTATAAAGATATTGAACAAGCTGGACCCAGGACTGATCCCTGCAGGATGTGACTAGTTATGTCCTTCCAAGTTGTCTGTGAACCACTCATAACTACTCTCAATTTTGCAGCCACCTTATAGTAGCTCCATCTACACTGTATTTTCCTTGTTTGTTTGAGAAGATCATGAGGGACAGTATAAAAAACCTTGCTAAAGCCAAGATATACCACATCTTCCACTTCCTCATCCAGAAAGCTTGTTACCCTATCAGAGAAAGCTATCAGAGTGTTTTGGCATGATTTGTTCTTGACAAATCCATGCTGACTGTTACTTATCAGCATATTACCTTCTAGGTATTTGAAAACTGATTGCTTAATTATTTGCTTTAATATCTTCTGAATACTGAAGTTAAGTTGACTGAATTGTGGTTCTCCAGGTTATCTTTAAGGTAGAATGACACTATATTTGCCTTTTTCCAGTCCTTTGAAATCTCTCCTGTCTTCCATAAATTTTCGAAGATAATCATTAGAGGCTCAGTAAGCCATACAAGCTATTTCAGTATGTAGTTCATCAGGCCCTGCCAACTTGAAGATATCTAAATTGTCTAAGTGACCTTTAATTTGTTCTTTCCCTATTCTAGTCTTGGATCCTACCTCATTCTCATGGGCATTCACTATGTTAGACGTCCACTTGCTCCTGGTGAAAACTGAAACAAACAAAATAATTTGGCACTTCCACCATTTCCACATTTTCTGTTACTCTTTCCCCTCTCACTGAGTAATGGGCCTACTATATCCCTGGTCTTCCTCTTGCTTCTAATCTTTGTGGATTAATATATATGTGTGTCACTTTTCTAGGGCTCTCAGCATAATATAATAAAGAGGAACATGGGAACAAATTTCCAAAATTGAACTGCCACGGAGATTTTTTTGAGGTTTGCAAAGTATGGATAACTTTTTCAAAGTGAGGTTTTCCTGTCCATATGTATTTCTCTGCTTCAAATAAACAATGGATGTAGGCTGTCAGTGTTCAGGTAATAATGCTTTCCCAAAAACAAAGGCTACAATGGGGTATGACTTTTCCCTTGCTGCAATTGCTGCCTCCTATTCCTCCTGCCTATCCAATGTTGAAAACAATCATCCACATGTGTGAGTGGAGCTGAGAAGTAGGTGGGGATAAATGGAAGGGGGTAGTTAAGAAACACCTGTCAGATTCATGGTTCAGATAAGTTTCTGTTCAGGACCAGGTCTTAGAAAAATTTACTGGTCATCAAAGCATCTTTTTCAGTCTTCCTAAAGTGTAATAAAATCAGATTATACCTGAATTTCTCCTCCATTTTCTCCGGGTTTTTGTTTTGTTTTATTTTATTTTTTTGGGAGGGGGGGGTGAGTGTTAAAATTTGCTTGTAGTCACTGAAGAATAAAACTGAAAGTGGTTTTACTTTTAAAGAAATGTACAGCTCTCCCGCAACCCACTCCTGCATTCTTTATTCACCTCACGCTCAATGAACCAATTTAGTGTGCAAATCATGAAGGATTAAGGCTCTAATAAAGCAGTCATTTCAGCAATGACAACCAACAATAAGTATCCCATCACCATGAAGGTGTTTTACATACATCAGTACCTGCTCTGTATATTTATGGTAGTATGGAATAATAAATAGCATGTGAAAATCATTTTCCATTTTAGAATAAAGTAATTCCATCAGGTGAAACAAGAAAGGCAGATAGCCTGAGCCAAAATCAAAGGGACTTCTTCCATTAACTTCAATGGGCTTTGCATAAAGTTTTAATGTGTGTTTTCACAGAGATATTTTGTAAACACTAGTGTTAAATTTTATTTAGAAATATGTAACATTTTTTTTCTGTTAAGATAACAACCTTTTGCCTACAAAAATACCTATAGTGCAAACAACACGAGTGGCAAAATTAAGCTGACATAAAAGAAAACCGCACCCATTTTACCAATCAAATACTCATTATAACTCACAGTGCTTCTTTTTAGCGATTATTCAAAATGTACCATTCTTCTGGAGATTTATTAGTCATGATTATGAATACATTTATAAATCATCCATGAATTGTCACTGCTGAGAACCAGGAAAAAAAACCATGCTGTACTTTCTCCAATGAATTAGCAGCCATGGAGTGGCAAAATAGTGTCCTTTCCTAATTTAAATCATTTCATCTCTTTTGTGGCTTGTTATATGTGTAACCTTCCTGCCAGGTGGTGTGGGCAGCAACAAGGGCAGGGTTCAGGGTCCAGGGATTTCCTCTTAACATTGCAAAACAGAACCAGTTTGAGGCATTACCCAGAAATCTGGGAAAACTGAACGTCTCCCTTCAGAGCCTCTAAGACTCAGTACTTCCCCGCTCGCAAATGCACAGTCTATGTATGTCAAAAGAAAACTGTTAGTAAAAGGGAGAAGGAATTACACGTTAATTGGCGAAAACACTGCAAGAAATGTTTCAAAACTGTGAAAACAATAAGTAAACAGGTACATCACAGTATCTGGAACAGTGTCATTTACCTCAATTTCCTACTTTGCCATGTGAAAATCCATGTTTCTTTAAAATGCCACTACTTTTTCCCTTTGCTGCACCCCACTCATGTTAGATGGTCCAAGATCAGTGAAGTCTCAGAATCCAGGGATGCATTCAGGCAGGTTCACCTCTCTCCTGGAAGGGGGTGCAGCTTAAGTGATGTCTCCACTGCCAGTTTTCACCATGGCTCACTGCTGTTACTGCCTCCACCTTTAGCTGAGGTTCTACATATACACTAGCTCACAATGATTTCCCTGGAAAGTGGGGACCTTCCTCTGTGCTGCCTTTCACCATAACACTGTCCCCATCTCTCATCTAAGGCTCAGTCCCCTGGACCAGCTTATCAGTTAGATCAGCTTTTGTGATCAGAGAGTAAAAATAAAGACATCCAATTGAATCTGATCAGGTCTCTCTCTTTAAATACTGAAGGAAGAGAGTCAAAGGGCATCCAGGACTCTTTTTAAACAGCATCCACCTTAGCAGGTAGACTATCCCCAACCGCTTTGACTTTCACTTGGATGGGGCATCACTTCCTACCCAACTCACTCTCACTGCTTAGCTAGGGAGGTTACAGATAGGATGATCCCCACTAAATTAGGGCCTATTAGTTCTGCTGCCCTCTAGTTACACAATAAGGATAACAACATTTCATTACTCCTGTATCCAAGACTGAAGTGAATTTTAGCCCAAAGCAGCAAAAATTGATCATTTTGGCAAAGTATGTCTGTCTGCTGATCACCTAAGCAAAATAAGTATGTCTATTCAAATGTAGTCTGCTTCTGAGATCTTTTCCTCTAGTTCATTGCTAGATGCCAAAGGAAAGCTCATTCAGACTAAAGATGAGTTTGATTAAAAAATGTGAAATTAGAGAGATGCCAAAAAATTTGCCCATGAAGAAAGTTGCCTTATCTTTGGCCATGTCTACACTGGTGATGGCAAAGTCACCACGGTCAGATTGCTCTTTCCAGATCGACTTAGCAGTCAGTTAAGACATGCTAAGTCAATCCAGAAACTGACTTAGTAAAACAGCATAGTGAAGATGCCAAGCTAAAAGGGAGTTAGGACGTCAATGGGAATTAGCAAGCTACTCAATGTAGCTTGTAGAAATCCCATTGACTGCCATCAAATTTTCCTGGCTATGTAGATTGAATTTTGCAGAGGGATTAAAGTTTCACATTTTAAGAGGTGCAATTTGGTGAATATTATCACCATCATATTTGTTTGTTTGCTAAATCACATAATAGAGGTGGCAGGTAGTTGGAGGTCAAAACTTGAATTCAGTTTTTCAATATGTACAGAATGTTCCCAGTAGCCATTCTCAGTAAGGATACTCAGCTTATTATTTATCTAATATCCAATGTTGTTGTAATCAGCTGACTCATGGTTCTGATGTGCATCATGCTGTGATACATTCCCACAGAAACCTGCAGAACCTTGTAGCCAGCCCAGCCCAGCCCTTAGGGATCAAGTGCAGTTCACAGGTCCTGATCTGAATATATTAATTTCCTTTCTTGTAAAAGTTGATTTTTAAAATTATGCTTCCAAGAGTAACAGTAATAAAATTTAAATATTATTATGAGACATGAGAACTAGACAAGTATTCAGTACCTCATTCAGAAAAGCATATCTATTCAGAAAATTACTTAAATGTAGCGCTATATGTAAAAGAGCTGTATGACTGTTCGGAGCTCCACTATGAAAGTGGAAACAAGATGGTTGAAAGTCTGTGGGTTAAGTTTAGGGGAGAATGCAACAAGGGGGATGTTGTGGTGGGTGTCTGCTACAGACCGCCAGACCAGAAAGAGGAGGTGGATGAGGCATTCTATGGACAACTAACAGAAGTTTCCAGATCGTCACAGGCCCTGGTTCTTATGTGGGACTTCAATTATCCTGATGTCTGCTGGGAAGATAATACAGCAGTGCACAGGCAATCCAGGAAGTTTTTGGAGAATATTGAAGACAACTTCCTAGTACAAATGCTGGAGGAACCAACTAGGGGCCTTGCACCTCTAGACCTATTGCTCACAAACAGAGAAGACTTGATCGGGGAAGTAGAAGTAAATGACAACCTGGGCAGCAGCGACCATGAGATGGTAGAGTTCAGGATCCTGATCAATGGAAGGAAGGAAAGAAGCAGAACACACACCCTGGACTTCAGAAAAGCAGATTTTGGCTCCCTTAGGGAGCTGATGGGCAGGGTCCCATGGGAGGCTGATCTGAAGGGGAAAGGTGTCCAAGACAGCTGGCTGTATTTTAAAGAAACCCTGTTAAAGGCACAGGAAGATAACATTCCGATGTGCAGAAAGAACAGCAAATGTGGATGGCGACCAGCATGGCTTAGCAGGGAACTCTGCGGGGAGCTGAAACATAAAAGGGAAGCTTACAAGAAGTGGAAGCTTGGACAGATGACAAGGGAGGCATATAAAGATATTGCTCGGGACTGCAGGGATAAAATCAGAAAAGCCAAAGGACAATTGGAGTTGCAGCTAGCAAGAGATGTGAAGGATAACAGAAAGGGGTTCTATAAGTATATCAGCAACAAGAAAAGGATCAGAGGTAGTGTAGGTCCCTTATTGAATGGGGCAGGCATCCTCGTGGAGGATGATGTGGAAAAGGCTGAAGTACTCAATGCTTTTTTTACTTCAGTCTTCACAGGGCGGGCCAGCTCCCAGGCTACTACATGGGGTAACGCGGACTGGAGAGAAGAGTGGCCCTCGGTGATAGAAAGTGAGGTTAGGGAACACTTAATGAAATTGGATGTGCACAGGTCCATGGGGCCGGATGAATTGCATCCGAGGGTGCTGAGGGAGTTGGGGGAAGTGATTGCAGAGCCGCTGGCCATTATCTTTGAGAACTCGTGGCGAACGGGGGTGGTCCCAGAGGATTGGAAAAAGGCAAATATAGTACCTATCTTTAAGAAAGGGAAAAAGGAGGATCCAGGGAACAACAGACCGGTCAGCCTCACCTCAAACCCTGGGAAAATCTTGGAGCAGGTCCTCAAAGAATCCATCCTGAAACACTTGGAGGAAAATAGAGTGATCAGGAACAGTCAACATGGATTCACCAAGGGCAAATCGTGCCTGACCAACCTGATTTCCTTCTATGATGAGATGA
Organism: Pelusios castaneus; assembly: GCA_007922175.1. NCBI lineage: Eukaryota > Metazoa > Chordata > Testudines > Pelomedusidae > Pelusios > Pelusios castaneus. Next base: position 9,761,948 of record ML685851.1, read on the forward strand.
CTGGATTTGTGGATGCGGGAAGAGCCGTTGACCTGGTATATCTTGACTTTAGCAAGGCTTTTGATACGGTTTCCCACAGCATTCTCGTCGGCAAGTTAAGGAAGTATGGGTTGGACGAGTGGACCGTAAGGTGGATCGAAAACTGGTTAGATCAACGGGCTCAGCGGGTAGGAATCAATGGCTCGATGTCTGGTTGGCAACTGGTAACGAGTGGAGTGCCTCAGGGGTTGTTCCTGGGGCCGGTTCTATTCAACATCTTCATTAATGATCCTGATGATGGAATAGACTGCGTGCTTAGTAAGTTTGCGGATGACACCAAGTTGGGGGGAATGGTAGATACTCTGGAGGGCAGGGACAGGATCCAGGGAGACTTGGACAAATTGCAACACTGGGCTGAAAGAAACCTCATGAGGTTCAACAAAGACAAGTGCAAAGTCCTGCACTTAGGACGGAAAAATCCCATGCACTGCTACAGGCTGGGGACCGATCAGCTAAGTAGCAGCGCTGTAGAAAAGGACCTGGGGGTTATGGTGGATGGGAAGATGAATATGAGCCAACAGTGTGCCCTTGTTGCCAAAAAGGCCAATGGCATATTAGGCTGCATCAGTAGGAGTATTGCCAGCAGATCGAGGGATGTGATAATTCCCCTCTATTCGACACTGGTCAGGCCGCATCTGGAATACTGTGTCCAGTTTTGGGCTCCCCACTACAGAAAGGATGTGGACAAATTAGAAAGAGTCCAGCGGAGGGCAACAAAAATGATTAGGGGGCTGGGGCACATGACTTATGAGGAGAGACTGAAGGAACTCAGCTTATTTAGTCTACAGAAGAGAAGACTGAGGGGAGATTTGATAGCAACCTTCAACTACTTGAAGGGTTGCTCCAAAGAGGAGGGAGCTAGGCTGTTCTCGAGGGTAACGGAGGACAGAACAAGGAGCAATGGTTTCAAATTACAGCTGAGGAGGTCAAGGTTGGATATTAGGAAAAACTTTCTCACTAGGAAGGTGGTGAAGCATTGGAATGGGCTATCTAGGGAGGTGGTAGAATCTCCATCTTTGGTGATTTTTAAGGCTCGGTTAGACAAAACCCTGGCTGGGGTAATTTAGGGGGAGTGGTCCTGCTTTTTAGCAGGGGGTTGGACTAGATGACCTCGTGATGTCCCTTCCAACCCTATTATTCTATGATTCTATGATTTAAGTCCCATCAAACTCAATGAGTCCCTGAACCAAGATCCTACATACAGGAGGAATGGAATTTTCCATGTATTGAATGGGATGATGTGTATGATTGATGTTGAAGTAAACCCTTTTTGTAGCTAATACGTTAGAGATATTGTTCAGGAACATTTCATCCTTTGGTAAATATCATAATAACTGAAGTAGATGTTTTCAAGTTACTGTTCATAAAATTTGAGACTCTAACAGGTGCTGAGATTAGCAAGTAAATTTTCATTTTGTATTCAGCAGCACATGAACTTTGTTTTCTAATGATCACTGTCACAGTCTAATACGCCTTTGTAAATTAGATAGACTATAATTATTGTCTGGATTGTTATTGTATTATTGCCAACACTAGAACATTGCTACCTGACTATTATAAAAGCATTTTTAATAAAGTGTTCTGCAATGAACCATATTATTTTAGAAGGCATCCAAATATTCCATGACTAGAAAATAAAATCAGAAGTTTAACATGATATAAGTTCCAAAGGGATAGATGTGTTACTCTAGTCCAGCAAAACAAACAAGGAGTCTGGTGGCTATGTCTACATTAGAAAAAGTTAGGTCGACCTAAAGTCGACCTTATTAAGTCGACTTAACAAAGTGGTTACCCTGACCTGGGACTTAGTAAGTAGACCTAACTGCCCTTAAGTCAAGTTAATAAAGTCCATGTTCACACTGTGCTTAAGTCGACCTAAGGAGTCGACTTAAGGGTTACGTTGACCTAACCAGTGGTTCTTACTAAGTCGACTTAAGCTTTCATTAAGTCGACTTAAGGAATTTCTTAAGTCGACTTAATGACAGCCTGGTGTGGATCTGGACTAAGTTAGGTTGACTTAAGCCTCCTTAAGTCGACCTAACTTGCAAGTGTAGTCATATCCTGGTGGCACTTTTAAAGACTAACAAATTTATATATTACATGAGCTTTCATGGGAGAAAATCCCACTTCGTCAGACACTCTGGTTGGTGGAAGTCCGGTTGAAACGTGGAATCTCTGGAGCTCAGCACGTGAGCCTATGCCACATGAACTAACAGACACTAAAAGTCTTTTAGCCAGGGCTATAGCAGGCTCATTGATCTCTATCCGGCCTAGCAAAACAGACAAGGAGTCCTGTCTCCTTCCTTGTTTGTTTTGCTGAACTAGACTAACATAGATACCTTTTGGAACTTATCTGGTTTAGATGTCAAGAGTGGGGGACAGAGTGTCACACCAAGCAGGCATGAGTTACACAAGTAGGAAACAAAATCTGAAGAATGGTAAAGTACCTAAAAACATCCCCATCTCATTTATACTAAAAATGAGCCACAACAGCATCCTGAAATAATACACCTATGATAGGGTAACGTACTGGCAGAGCGTGTCTCATTCTTTGCTCGTGAATGATCTACTAAAGGATAAAAGCCTAAACCACTTATCGGTTAATGAACTTTAGCTCAAATGTGAAAGGCCTGTTCTTTAATGATGGAGGTACTAGATTGAAACCCTGGTGGAAGACTATGGAAGATCATTACTATACATTTCACATGAGGAATTAGTGAGGCTGCTGAGCAAGAGCATGAACCTACAAAGATATTTTATCCTCAATTGAGCTGTTTTCAGAAATAAGGGACAGAAAGGAAAAAGATCTTAATTCCAATGGCCTCTCCATCTTTTTAAACAATTCCTTCTCCCTTTACTTTGCTATTCTAGTTGCCTATTCCTTTCTGTTTATTTCCCCTTTACTTGTTCTTCATCTTTCCTCTTCTTCCTGTATTTTTCTTGTCTACCAATGTTGTCGGTAACCTTTCTGATCTTCTATCCAATAAGCTTTGAGGAAAATGGCAAAGTGTTCGATAGGAGGTTAACAATGAGCTGGACCTTGGAGTGTAGAGCATGTCCTTTCTCTGCTGCCAATCTTGTATGTCTCTGAAAGGCTCAGCCCAGTCTAAGGGCAACCTGTAGTTGTTAAAGCCAGTATAGAGGGTCATATGCATCCTGCATAATGGGTATCATGATCATTATGGTGATTCATGATATGGTTTTGTGGCCCTATCAAGGTGTTACAGCCCAATGCAATTTAGAGTAGCCTATGGGCTGCTCTAACTCAGCACTGCAAAAGAAATCACTGAAGCATCCGGGCAGCACAAGGAAGAACTTTTCAACAGCTCTGCAACTCATCCCCTGATTTGTCTGTTCATCCTAGGAGTGCCTAAGCCTGACACCAAATCTCTACTTTAAATGATAAAAAGGCCTTTTGAAAAACAAGCATGTAAGAGTATGAACGTTTGCTGAAGGCGCTAGTAGGAGAAACTTACCACAAGGAAACTTCACCCTCTATGAGCAGAGAAGAATGGATAGAAGTCTTTAAAGAGAAATAAAGGTTTACTTTATTCCAAAGTTCTGCCCAAAGATTTTTTCACTGTATGGGGTTTAGGGAGAGAACAGAACAATTATTAAATTAAATGTAAAAACAAGATGTTTATTGTGTCAGAGTGCACATGCTACTCAGTAGACAATTTTTCATCTGTAAAATGTGAAAAGAACAGGAAGGAAGAACAAGAGAGGGTTAAAGAAGAGCAAAATGAACTATGGAAAAAGGTGTCAGAGGAGAATGAGAGAGTGAGAAGCAGGAGCTACACATCATTGGGTCAGATGTGATCAGAAAGGCACTTTTATGGCATGTTATGTCATCTCACAGGACTGGGCAAACAGATTGGCTCCCCTATACTGGCCTTATTAAAGGCTCAGTTCTGCCACCCACAATCAGACTGAGCAGTTCTGACTTGTATAAGTAGTCCTATGGGACTACTTTCAGGAATTCGTCCTCCTCACCGTACGGGTGGCACAGCTGAGAGTTCTAACTTAACTTATCCAGGGAATCTATGCAGATTGCAGCTTTGCCTCTGACATTGAATGAGTAAATAGCACATCGCCTGTTTAGACTTCACATATGACATGAGGTGCAAAGTGTATTCTCTCTCCACCACCTTTTGGGAAATAACAATACTCTATCCCATTCCTTCGCTTTCTCTTTGGGTATTCGATTCAATGTGGGCAAAGCATCTTGTTTACTAGAAGGACAGCCACAGCAAGAAGAGCCTAGAGCAGAAAGAAAATGTAACAAACAAGAAACTGTGTCTTAATTTTGCTCATCTTTTATGTTGGGGTGCCCTAGGAGGGGACCTACTGTTTCACGTTTTCATTCTTTTCATTTTAAAACCAACTCTAAGCATTTTCAGTGTAGAGCTAAATTCTTATGATTATGATCTAAATATTGTCATTTGGCTTTATCCATCTGGACAGAGACTGCCATCTGAGAAGAATGATCTTATTCGGACATTGTTTTAGACAGAGGGTCTGCTGTACTGCCCTAGTAATCAACATTCCATCTCATGAGAAATTCAGCTCAATAAAAGAATAAGGTAGCTGTTGTCCATCAGTGCTCTCTTTGATTTCCATATACCAGTTTCTTCCCATGTGAGGCAGTAACGAATCCCTGTTAACATCATTTATTTAATCTCACAAAATTCTAAGATATTTATCAGTTCCTGTAACTATGATTCAAGTTAACTCTTTAGATGTTTCTCAGTAAGATCCTTGTTTAAATCTTTTAATTGGTCTTCCCTATTTAAAATCTGCGCAACACTTTTTCATATGTGTTTTCCCCAATTTGTGAAGTTTTCAGGTTTTTTTCCTTTAGGGTTAGATTTTGACTTTTTATACAAATTAAATATAGTAGTACCTTCCTCAAAGAGATGTCCCACTGAAACCAGTACTACTACTTGGGGCATATCATACTACTCAAGTTGAGTAAGCATTTCAGTTTCTAACTTTTATAGACAATAACACTGGCTCCTCTGCACTTGAGCATTAGGTTTAAAATTCACATTTCAATCACTTTGGCTTAACTAAGCTTATATTGACATTAACACTTTATTTGAGATATTTGTTTCATTATTACTCTCATATGCACTTTTTCTCAGACATATTGAAGATCACACTTTAGCACAATTTTCACATGGCTGGTATGATTCTCTTCCATAAAATATCCACACAAGTTTTACTGTCTATAAAAAGACATTTTAAGCATTGAGCGGTCCATGTTATTGATAGAACTTCATACATTGTCTTCACTTTTCAAGGTTGCAAAAAACATTGGGTGTAAACATCTTTTGACTTTAATCAACTTTGATTCAAACTGTCCCCACCCCATCCAGACCAATTTTGCTTAGTGTTAGGTGTGACCAAATCCTAAATTAGATCATAACTGAGTTTTGTCTGATTCTACATTGAAAGCATGAGTTTCACATGATTCGGTTGCAGAATGATACATTGATATTGTTTGTGCTATGGTATCACTTCCAATCCCCAATCAGGATTACTTATTAACTCATATTCTACCCAAAATCCCCTGCCTCTACAAACATTCTTTCAAAACTTGCCCTTCTATGGTCTAAACAGGTTCCCTGACACATCTATATAAAAAAACTCAGCACTACAGTTAGTGCAAATTGACAACTCTCTTCAAAGTCTCTGCAGAGAGACCAAGGGCTGAAACTATACCAACATCTCATCTCTCATAGTGGTTCTTCCAAGGCAGGGCTGAGGCATGTTAGTGGGAGAGTGGAGGGAATCCTGCACTGATGTTTCTTATGCTGCTGAATAGAAGATTTTAGTCTCCAATTCTATCAGTCCAGAATGTATCACAAGCAGTGAATTTACTTTAATAAAAAGGGATCCCCATTTTTTTGACCCTGCATGTTCCTAGGGTCTCCTACATAATGCACAATTTCATTTTGGAAGCTGGTGGTGGTCTTATTTTTTTTTTCTTTTTTTTTCTTTTTACTAAATCTGTAGTTTATAATAGAGCTGGGATATCCAGCTGATTCCAAGTCTTGAGTAAGCATTTGTGTACTAGGTCATGGACAGGAAACAATTGTGGTCATTAGGCTGATTATGCTGTTACTTTTGTTATTAAAAAGTAAAAACACATAGCAGCAGCCTGCTGATTTTCCTATTAGATTGTAAAATCTGATCACTCAGCTGAAAACATGAAGGCCGTCTCAGGCAATCTGTTTCCTTATTTGGCAATGCAAAATGACTGCATTTATACCTGTAGGCAAAAAAACGTATGTGTGTGTGTTGCACTCAATGCCATGATATCCACAACAGCCAGACTTTCTAACACCTGCAGTGGGATGAATTCTTCCCAATTAAATTATGTATTCGCTGCTTCTCTCCAGTTCTTTACTACTGTACTATTCATTTACAGAGCTTATGTTACTAAGCCACGTTTCTGGCAGTAGAAATAAAAAACTCCTGCTCCAAGAAGTTTACAATCTAATTGAAGACCTGATGGAAAGAATAAAAGCAGTACACATTATGGTGTAGGGGGTTAGCCAGATGTCTAATCTTGGTATATCTTGCCCACATGCTCAGGGTCTAACTGATCAACATATTTGCGATCAGGAAGGAGTTTTCCCCTCAAGTCAGATTCAGGCCTTAAAAGTCTATAAGTCTCAATGGGAACAGGGCTCCAATTCTACAGTGTGGTCTATGTAAGTAGATGCCTGCTCCAGTGATGGGACCCTGTTGAATTCACTGGAGCTCCATGTAGAATTCATTGATGGATCATAGTTTAGGGTTAAAATAAAAAGGTTACATGGGTATTTCCATATGCAAGTTGACTTATTAGAGTGGGCTTGGTTCAGTGCTGTGTTAACGTTAAATCAGTGTAACTTCATGGCTGTCTATAGCATTATTCTGGTGGAGAACCAGAATGATGCAGTATGAATCAAGCCCTGAAAGTGTCCCTCTAGATCAGTTTAATTTGACAATACAGATTTTAAAAGAATGAGTCAGAGAGATTGTGTTCCATTCAAAAGAGATTTTCTTACAGCTGTATATCAGCTTCCTATCAACCTATTTGAGCAGTCTACTTACTTTGATGGAAGGTGGAGATATGCACATGGAAAAGAGACAGAACCAGAAGAAATTCCATATGGCGATGACTATCATCTAATCTACTACAGGTCCAAGAGAGAAAAGAAAGAGGCCATGTGATAAATATTCTAATTAACCCTTAGTTAAGGAATCTCCTACATTAACTCCCCACTCAGTCCATCTAGTCACTGCTGGTTCTTTCACCTGACCATTGAGCCAGGAAATCAGGGGAAAGGAAGACAGTTTGGTAGCACTTATCTATGCATGAAGGAACTAGAGCTAACATGCTGCTGGAGCAGGTCAGAGCTGGTAAGCAAACCACTGCCTGTGAAGATACTGTTAAGAACAGGGATTGAATTGGGTTGGTCAGAATTTGGAGAATTTGGATAGTTTGAATAAGGCACATGTGAGCATTAAGGCTTCCAAACTGAATTGACAATGCTCAAGAAGTTCACCCATCTCTTAATTATAAGAGGAGTTTCAAGATGTTTTCTGTTCTCCCCCATCTGCTCTTGTTTCCAAGGGAATTTGTTTTACTGAAAGAAAATGTTTATATTTTAGCTTTCTGTAAGTACCATAGAAAGTATCTCTATGGAAACTGGAAGCTCAATAATTTAATATTAGAACTTAAAGAAAAATCATGATCAGCATGCAAGTACAGTCAGGCCTGGTCAGATTTATTTGCATCACACTTTTTTTCTTTTCCACTCACTGCTGTTTCTGATTAACTGCATTTTTCATCTGCACCATCGCAGTTTTTCAAAGTTGGCCCTTTTACAACATAATGCATCAAAATGATATGTAGCTTTTTTCCCTACCCAACAGAAAATATGTGTTCCTCTCCCTGCATGAAAATTTCTTCACCCAGGTCTACTTGTGCAAATAAACACACACTTACTCAGATGGTCAAGATTTTCAAAAGTGTTTAGTGATGTTGTTCCCTTAATTTTGAAGTTATCTAGTTTGAGAGACTCAAAGGGTATGTTTACACTACCAATTTAGGTCAACTTAAGGACTCCATGTCCACACTGGGCTTTCATTAACAAATTCCTTAAGTCGACTTAATAACTACCACTCCTTAGGTTGACTTAAGCCTTAAGTCGATTTCTTAAGTCGACTTAAGGACAGTGTGGACAGGGAGTAGCCCTTAAGTCGACTTTATTAAGTTGATTTAATGCCAGTGTAGATGCCTATATCCAATGTTAAGTCAACTTAATAAAGTTGACTTAAAAGGAGTCCCTTTGTTAAGTCAACTTAATAAGGTCAACTTTAAGTTGACTTAAAGTCGACCTTATTAAGTCGAATTACCTTTTCTAGTGTAGACATAACTGAAAAGACCTAGTTTTCAGATTGTGAGTGCTCAGTAAATGCTGAAACACACATCTCTTTTAGCATGTCAAGGTGCCAAGTACCTCAGTGCATTGCCCTCTTGCACTTAACGCCAAAAGAGGGAGAGCACAGGCCCATTCCACTAGACTGTGCAGCTGGCACCTGCTCTGAGAACAACCTGGCCCCAGCTTCCCTCCATGTACAGAGAGCAACATCAAAGAATGTTCTTGTGACAGTCTCTATCCCTATGCTCACCCTTTTTACAACTCTGTAATGGATTTTCTACAATATGCCTTGTGAGATATCATTTGAAAAACTTGTTATTTGCTAAATGACTTTTAGAAGTGCACTTTTAGAACATCTTAATGATTTTTTTGATTCAGTTTTCACAGAAAAGGTTAGTAGCAATTGATTGTCTAACATGGCGAATGCCAGTGAAAATGAGGTAAGATCAGAGGCTAAAATAGTGAAAGAACAAGTTAGAAATTACTTAGACAAGTTAGTTGTCTTCAAGTCACCAGGGCCTGATGAAATATATCCTAGAATACCCTAGGAGCTGACAGAGGAAATATGTGAGACATTAGCAATTGTCTTTGAAAAGTCGTGAAAGATGTTATTCATTCTAATGGACTGGAAAACAACAAATATAGTGCCAATCTATAAAAAGGGAAATAAGGATAACCCAGGAAATAACAGACCCATGCTTTGACAAATCTTCCACACACCCAGCCCAGAAACTGAGGCACCCCAGGTGTGCGGCAGTGAAAGAACCCCCCGCCACCACACTTCTTTCAGTGGCAGTGGTCAGGGGGAAGAGATGGTGGCACTGAAAATGTAGGTGCCACCAGCTCTTAGGTGCCATGGGGCATTTGCATCCCTGGCTGCCAAATTCTGGTGTCAAGGCAACCTGGTGCCCAGGATTTGTCAGGCCCTAAACAGACTAGTCAGTTTAACGTCATTATCCAGAATGATAATGGGGCAAATAATTAAATAATCAATTTGTCAACACCTAGAAAATAATAAGGTGATAAGTAACAGTCAGCATGGATTGTCAAGAACAAATATTGTTAAACCAACTGGATAGCTTTCTTTGACAAAGTAACAAGCTTTGTCAATAGGGGGAAGTGGTAGATGTGGTATATCTGGACTTTAGTAAGACTGTTGATATTGTCTCTCATTACCTTCTCACAAACAAACTAGGGAAATACAACCTAGATGGGGCTACTATAAAGTAAAAACCATTCCCAGAGAATAGTTATCAGTGGTTCACTGTCAAGTTGGAAGTTCATATTGAGTAGAGACCTGCAGGGACCAGTTTTGGGTCTGGGTCTGTTCAATATCTTCACCAATATTTAGATAATGGTATAGAGAGTACATTTATAAAGTTTATAGACAATACCAGCTTGGGGAAAGTTCTAAGTATTCTGGAGGATAGGATTAAAATTAAAACTGGACAAACTGTAGAAATGGTCTGGAGTAACTGGGATGAAATTCAATAAGGACAAATACAAAGTACTCCATTTAGGAAGGAATAATAATTTGCACACATACAAAATGGAAATGACTGCCCAGCAAACAGTACTGCAGAAAGGAATCTGGGGGTTATAGTGGATCAGAAGCAGGAGTCAATAGTGTAGCATTGTTGCAAAAAATCAAACATCATTCTATATTGTATTAGCAAGAATGTTGTAAAAGCAAAACACAAGAAACAATTCTTCTGCTCTAATCTGCACTGATCAAGCCTCAACTGGAGTATTGTGTCCAGTTCTGGGCTTCACATTTCAAGAAAGATGTGGACAAATTGGAGAAACCTGATAGAAGAGGAATAAAAATAATTAACAAACAGAGCCCTGTGGCACTTTTAAAGGCTAACAGATTTATTTATCGCCTGAGCTTTCGTGAGAGAAAATCCCACTTTGTCAGATGCTTTGAAGATGGGAAACTAATAGAAAGTTTTCCATCTTCAAAGCATCTGATGAAGTGGGATTTTCTCCCATGAAAGCTCAGGCAATAAATAAATCTGTTAGCCTTTAAAAGTGCCACAGGTCTCTGTTTGTTTCTCTGCAATAGACTAACATGGCTACCCCTTTGGAACTTGACAAAAATGATTAAAGGTCTAAAGAATATGACCTATGAGGAAAGATTGAAAAAAATAGGTTTGTTTAGTCAGGGGGTGGTGGGGAGGGGATATAACAGTTTTCTAGTACATAAAAGGTTGTAACAAGGAGAAGGGAGTCAAAATTGCTATCCGTAAGCTCTGAGGATAGGACAACAAGCATTGGGCTTAAACTGCAGCAAGGGCAGTTTATGCTGGACATTAGGAAAAACTTTCTAACTATCAGGATAGTTCATCGCTGGAATACATTGTTTTGGGATTGTGGAATCTCCATCATTTGAAATTTTTAAGAGCAGGTCAGACTGATGTTAGGGATGATCTAGATAATGCTTGATCCTGTCATAAGAGGGCTGGACTGTATGACCCCACGAGGTCCTTTCCAGTTCTGTGAATCTATGTGCCTGTCTAGGGAAAAGTCATGTTATAGTTGCAGGATTGCAACTCTTCCAGGTGCTGGGGGCACATACCTGTAATCCCTTGAATATGTGATTCCTTCCCAGGAGTCAGGCAGTTGCTTGTTGATAATATCTTGGGCATGATGCAGAATTCTTGTGGCAAAGGTGACTATATCCTACTAATGTGAGTTGCTGAGAAAGCTGCAGGATTTGAGAATAAGGGTGAGTTCCTGGCTGGGGCCTCATGGGTTGGTGTCATATCTCCCTATCTCTTAGAGATAGGAGACTTGGATTACTGGCACTTCCTGATCCAAACTGTGAGTGGCTTATCTGATGAATGGGTGAAGCAGAGCAGTCCAGGGACATTCTCACCAGTGGCTGAGAAGAAAGTTAGAGGGCCTACTGCTGAAGTTATTAGAAAGGCTGGTATTTTATAGTTTATTTGCATTATATTCTGTTGCTGGGATTCTCCAAGTTTGACTGTGTTCCCTTTCCCCTAATAAATATTCCTTTGTTTGTATGCAGTCCCTGAGTTATCATGAGTGGGAAGATCTGCTTGTTAAAGGCACTCAGAATGAGCATTTAGTTTTTCCAGGTTTCTGCGTGTAGGCTCGTACTAGCTCATTTATTTATAAAGAAGGCCTTTAGCTATATGGAACCTTTCCTTACTGGTGCCATAAACCATCTTTCAGAAGGGCTACAGCAGTAACAGCCCATGCAATCACTATATAACAATTTAGAATAGAAAGGGAACATTACTGTCTTTTATATAGGAGGGAATTCCAAGTAGCATAAGGTTATGGAAATGGTTTCAAAATACTGTAAATAAATGGCCTATACATTATACAATGAAAAATATAAAAGATGAAATGTTCATTAAGGTAACAGAAGCTCTTCATTTATTTTAGGTAACAGATATTATATAAGGTTTCTAACTCTTTAAAAGATGTATTCTTCTTTGATTCATACATAATACATACTTCCTGAATAAAAATGACTAGTAGCAACATACTACTATGTAAAACATTTTTTCAAAAGTATCATTTGTTGTTTAGAATAAAAAGACTCAGAGCAACAATTATAAAATAAATCTAGGTTCCAATAAATAATTTAGGTTAAAGAATGCAGGCTTGAGGGTGACAGAATGATTTTGTTTTCTTTTAAATCTAGTTTTCAACAGTGACTGTAGTTTAAGTTAAAAGGGAGCCTATGGCTACAGCCCTGAGAATTGGCTGAACTGAAATTTTCTTCCATGTTGGTAAACTTAATAATGTGATTCAGTAAATGGTGCTGTTTCTACACACCTAATGAGACCCAGAAACAAAGGAACTGTGTGTATCAAGACAGCAGATTTCTGAATTGTATAATGAGGTTGCATTCTCTGTACTGACACAACTAGTTATTCACAGGGGAAGTAAAACTGAGATTAATAATTTGTTCCATTTCAGGCTGATCTGTTGATCCAGAAAGGACTGTGATGGTAGCAATTTAGCAACTGTCAAGGCCTAACTCCCCTAAATTAGGAAATTTCTCTTACAAATTGCACACAAAAGTATACAAGCAAATAGCAATTAATAATGTATTAAAGCAATTCATGATTAGAGTGCATTATATGAAATGTGAAAATGATTACAAATACATTTCAAATATTGGAAAGAAAACTGTGTTAGTGGGAAACAAATAATTTCAATGTTTATAAAAGGTAAAGATTGGAAACCGATGCCTTCTTTAGCACTCCTGTTTCTTTGGCTCACATTATAATGATCATTAATGAAATCACCACTGTTTTGAGAATCTAGCAATTTATTTCTGCAGACTGATTTAGAGGGAAACAATGTGAGAAATGATGTGATGAACATGTAAAAGTTTCTTAATTTACTCTTGATGCGTTGCCAGTTCATTCTATTTCCACCAGCCATAATAAAACTGGAGTAAAATCCAGATGGTGAGCATCTATTCTAAAAATAATTCACTAGGCTCTCTGTTTTCCTTGATATATGATACTTCCATTAACATCAATTAGAGTTATGCATACATATTAAGAAGAGAAGATAGAATGTTGGCCCCAGGTGTTCCAAATTATCTAGTTTCACTGACAGCCCCTCTGTTCTTGGAACATATTCCATCTCCCATCAGTTGCAAAAAGCCCACAGGTTCTGTTCTGGCAGCCAGGAATCTGCTTCACATATGCTCCTTCCATTCCCAGCCATGCCACTTGTGCAGAATAAAAGAAGAGAATAAAATTCCAGGCACATTGTAGAGTATCACATAGGAACATAAGATAAGAACATAAGAATGACTATTGTGAGTCAAACTATCTAGCCCAGTATCCTGTTTTCCAACAATGGCCAGTGCAAAATGCTTCAGAGCCTGGGAATTAATAGAACAGGACAATTATTGTCCAGTCTTAGCTTCTGACAGTCAGAGGCTTAGGGACACCTGGAGTTGCCATTGTCCATTTTGGGCTAATAGCCATTGATGAACCTATACTTCATGAACTTATCTAGTTCTTTTTTGGACCACGTTGTCCTTTTGGACTTCAACACTCCCTACTAACGAGTTCTACACCTTGATTGAGCACTGTGTGAAGAAGTACTTCCTTTTGTTTGTTTCAGGTGACCCCTGATTCTTGTGTTATATGAAGGGGTAAATTATTCTTTTACTTCACATCATTTATGAATTTATAGACCTCTATCATATGCGCTTCAGTCATCTTTTTTCTAAACAAACAGTACCAGTCTTTTTTCCCCTCTCTTGATCATATTTGTTGCTTTTCTCTGTATGTTTTCTAATTCTAATATACCTTTTTTTAAGATGGAGCAACTAGAATGGCATGCAGCATTCAAAGTGCCGGCATGCCAGGGATTTATGCAGTTATATTTTGAGATTTTCTAACTTGCTGTTGTGACAGGGTCAGACTAGAGGGTTTCCGGAGAGTTCTAGAAAGCCAATATATTAGCCCCAGGCTGAGCAAGTCCGTTTTCCCCTTGTAGCTGAGCAGTGGTTGCTCCAGGTTAATTAGCACACCTGGGGCTAATTAAGACCTCGCCCAAGACTTGTTAAAAGCTTTCCCTCCAGATCCAGGGTGTGGATGAAGTGTGAGAGTTAGGAGGGCTATGGGAGTGTGTGAGAGCAGGCAAGCTGTGGTTGGAAAGCAGAAAGATCTGAAAAAGGAGTAGAATGTGGCTCAGGAAGAGCCCTACATATACAAAGACTGAGGGAAGGGAAAATAAAATCCTGATCAAGAGGAGCAAAAGACCTTTCTGAGGCCTGGAGGCCTGAGAGAAACAGATTCACTGCTACAGGGAAGCATAGGACCCACCAAGATAGAGGAGGAACTTTGTCACATTATGTATCTCTTTCATAATGGTTCCTAACATTCTGTTAGCTTTTTTGACTGCCACTGAACTACTCATGGTGACTCTAAGATTTCTTTCTTGAGTGTTAACAGCTAATTTAGCTCCATCATTTTGTATGCATAGTTGGGATTATTTTTTCCAATATCAATTACTTATCTACATTGAGTTTCATCTGCCATTTTGTTGCCCAGTCATCCATTTTATAAGATTCCTTTTTAATTCTTAGTCAGCTGTGGACTGAACTATCTTGCATAACTGTGCATTGTTTGCAAACTTTGCCACCTCACTGTTTATCCCCTTTTCCAGATATTTATGAATGTGTTGAACAGCACTAGTCAATGGGGCACCCCATTATTTATTTTTTCCGTTGTGCATATTTATAATTTATTCCTAACCTTTGTTTCCTGTCTTTTAAGCTGTTACTTTTCCATTAGATGACCTTCACTCTTATCCCATGACTGTTTAATTTTCTTAAGAATCTTTGGTGCGGGACCTTCTCAAAAGTTTTCTGAAAATCCAAGTATATCATGTCCACTGGATCATCCTTGTCTGCAAGCTTGCTGATGCAATCAGAAATTCTAATAGATTAGTGAAGCATGATTTCCCTTTATAAAAGTTGCATTGATTCTTCTCCAACATATCATGTTCATCTATGTGTCTGATAATTTTATTCTTTACTATAGTTTCAACCAATTTGCATGGTAATGAAGTAAGGCTTACTGACTGGCAATTGCCAGAATTGCCTCTGGAACCTTATAAAAACATCAATGCTACATTAACTATTCTCCAGTCATCTGGTACAGAGGCTGATTTAAGTGATAGGTTACATACCACAGTTAGTAGTCTGCAATTTCATATTTGAGTTCCTTCAGAACTATTGGGTGAACACCATTTGGCCATGGTGACTTATATATATTTATCAGTTTGTTCCAAAACCTCCTCTATTACCCGTAGTACCTGATTCTAGGACAGTTCCTCAGATTTGTCAACAAAGAAAAAATGGCTAAGGAATGGGAATCAACCCCACATCCTCTGTAGTGAAGACTGATGCAAAGAATTCATCTAGTGTCCCTTCAATGCCTTTGTCTTCCTTGAATGCTGCTTAGGACCCCAATCATCTGACAGCATCACTGATCATTCAGCAGACTTCCTGCTTCTGAAGTACTTAAAGTTGCTGTCAGTTTTTGTGTCATTTGCTAGTCGCTCTTCAAATTTGTTTTTGGCCTTCCTATTTATACTTCTACACTTGAGTTGCTAGAGTTTATGTTCTTTTCTGTTTTCCTCAATGGGATTTGTCTTCCAATTTTTAAAAGATATTGTGTTGCTTTTAACTGCCTCTTTTACACTGCTGTTTTTCAACAATGGCATTTTTTTCATCCTGAGTGGCTTTTCTATTATAATAATATATTGAGGTATACATTTGGTGTGAATCTCTATTATGATGTTTTAAAATAATTTCTATGCAACTTTCAGGCATTTCACTCTTGTGACTGTTCTTTTGAATTTCTGTTTAATTACTTCTTCTTCTTCTTCAAGGTGCGTGCTTCCTGTTTCTGAAGTTAAGTGCTACTGTAGTAGCTTCTTTTGGTATTTTCCCTCATGCAAAGATGTTAAATTCAATTACATTATGATTGCCATTATCAAGCAATTCAGCTATATTCACTTCTTGAACTAGATTCTGTGCTCCCCTTAGGACTAAATCAAGACTTGCCTGCCCCTTTGTGAGTTCTAGGACTAGCTGCTCCAAGAAGCAGTCAATAACAGTGTCTAAAAATTTCAGCTCCGCATCCCATCCTGAGGTGACATGTTCATATGGTGATAGTTGAAATCCTCCATTATTACAGGGTTTTCTGTTTTTGTAGCCTCTCTAATCTCCCTGAGCATTTTACAGTCTCCATCAGTGTCCCAGTCAGGTGATCTGTAGTATACGCCTACTGCTATAATCTTATTATTCAAACTTGGATTGCTATCCATAGAGATTTTGTAGAACAGTTTTATTTATTTAAGACTTACTTTCACTATATTTGACTCTAGCTGTCTTTCACAGATAGTGCCACTGTCCCACCAGTGTAACTTACAATGCCCCATTGATTATCATCATTCTATCACATTTCTCTGATGTCTATTATATCAATATCCTCCTTTAATACTCCAGTCCACTCATTTCAGTATTTAGACTTCTAGCATTTGTATACAAGCACTTATAAAATGTCAGTATTTAGTTGTCTGTCTTCAAGTAATGTAATTGAATTAGACTTTTGTTTGACTGTTTATCTTCAGTTCCTACTTGTACTTTACCTATTCTATCCTCTCTTTTTTTCTAAGATACAGAATACCGCCTTTAATAATTCTTTTCTTAAGGGAGTCTCTGTCTGAACCACACATACCTGTTTGATTTCCCTTAAAACTTTGACCTCTATGACATTTTTAATTTTACATGCTAACAGTCTGGTTCTGTTTTGATCTAAGTGGAGCCCATCCTTCCTGTAGAGGCTCCCCCTTTCCCAAAAGGTTCCCCAGTTTCTAATTAATGAAAATCCTCCTGCCAACAACACTGTTTCATCCATGCATTGGGACCCTGAAGTTCTGCTTAACTGGCTGTGTGCATGAAACTGGAATCTACTGCTTTTGTGGATCAATAAAAGGGAAGCAAAGGATGAGTCACTTGACTGAGCCAACTAAGAAATCCTCAAACCTCTGTCAATTTCTTTAACTGAACTGGAACTAAATCTTTTTGAAGATGCAGTTAACTTTGTCCCCCCTCATTGTTAGTTTCCACCTTGATTCAAAAGTAGAAGTACAAAACCATTTAGAAAAACAGGTTCTCAGAAGATTTCCAGATGAATTCTGAAGATTAAAGAAGTTTAATTAGCTCACAAAGGAGAAGAATAAGCATCAGAACTTCTGATTACTTGATTTTTTCCTGAATTTGAGGTTCATTCCTCACTAAATAAGGAAATATAGCCTGGCACACACAATTCTGAGCTGGGTCTTGAATGTAAAGTTGGACTGGGTTTTTCTGCACCATTTGCAATAAGTATCCACCATATGTCAATCAATTCTTCTTCATGGCTACTAAGGTAGGACAAGTAGTAATCAGCTTAGTTTGCAACAAGGGAGATATAGGTTGGATATTACAAAATACTTTCTAACTATAAGAATAGATAAGCACTGAAACAGGTTACTTAAGAAAACCCCATATTTGAAGGTCTTTAGGAATGGATTAGTCAAAAACTTGTGAGATAAGGTCTAAGTATGTTTTGGTCCTATCTCAGAGTAGGGGAATGGAATAGTTCTGGAAAGATGACCTCTTGAGGTCCTTTTCAGTATTACCTTAAATTTTGGAACCCTTGGTACCCTATACTGGCTTGGGTATACTATGAATCAATCTCAAGCCCTACTTCTATAAGCGAATAACCAAAAGCGGTCTAACCTAGGAGATTTACAAGGGTTCACGAGGGGTTTCCATTTCAATTATTGGAGAACTCCCTAGACCTGCCTGCTTCAGTTTACCCTTAAGAGGACATGGATACAGCCCTCCATTCAAAGGACTGACACTTAAACAGTAATTTATTTTGAAAACAAATGTTTCTTTATTAAATACTAATTCTAATACAATTAGATTTTAAATTGAAAATCAACACAATAATAAGCTGTCTGAGACAATGCAAGACACCATAAACTATATAACATAATGCAATGCAAAATCAAAGATAACATAAATCATAAAATTACAAAGTAATACAACACAATGTAACATTTCCTTAGCATGTGTTACAGTATTATGAATACTTAATTGTGATACAGCATAATAAACAATGCTACAACATAAAGAAATCTTGCCTACATGTGTATAAAGTCTTAATACAATGGGAGAGTAGAATACCATACAACTCTTTTACACACATGTATACAGAACCCTAATACTAATACATATTCAGATTCTATTATTAGAAACTAACTAATATTCTATGAGTGTTGATTGACTAAGAGTATAATCTCAGTGTTTTCAGTTGGTCTTACCAATTACCATCCTTTAATCACATGTACTATCAGAGAGAGAGAGCAACTAGCAGAGGATGAATAGGTAAAATTTGGTGTTCAAACTCTGTCTTGTTAAGGCAGAAGGAAGGAATAGAGTGTCCAGGTAAACTCATATTATCTAAGCTTGTCTTCTAGATTGTAAGAGCTGGGCCTTGTGGCAGTGTTAGAAGGTCTGGGAGGAAGGCGCATAAATTCATGTCTTACTGTCCATTACAATGAGACATGACTACACTAATCACAGACATGCTTAAGCCTAAACCTAGGTATGTCATACCAAAAATGATCTATTACTGTCCATTGGAATGAGCTTTGACTGTGTTCAAATCTCTTTTGTATTCACTTTCCTTAAGTTACACTCGGGCTGGAACATTTGCCCAAATGCCTTATTTTAAGAGATTATCACAGAATGTGCACAGTCAGTAAATTTCAAATGTGCCTAGATAGTAATCAGGGAGCTGCCCTGGTAAAGAACTCTGTATCGGGAATTCTGCCAGGCCGTAGAACCTATGTGCAGGCAAAAGCTTCCATATATATATCTTAGCTTTTTGTGTATCCTCTGAGTGCCCATGTAGTAACCATAAATGTTGTGTCTTTGTGACTGAAAAGCTTGGCTCTTGAGTGTGGAGACCCACCACTAGCAGTGTTGATGGTCGTGGAGACCCACCACTAGCAGTGTTGTTGGTCCAGGCCCATGTGCTGTGCAGCATTCGGATCCATGTGTTGTACAGCACTCGGGAGAAGTAATGGTTAAAGGGTAACTATAGAGCAAGGATGCAAGGTCAGAAAAATAGCTGCGGCGTGGGAAACTAAGGAATCAGTCTGAGCAAGGAACTAGTTTGGTAAATAAGAACTCAGCACAGCTGCATGATAAGAAGTTGTGATCAGGCCAAGAACTGAAACCTTGTTGATTTAGATGTGAACCTGTGAATGTGGAAAATTACCAAGTATACTATCTGTAGGGTATAAGAATGGCTCTAAGCTGCTAATAAAGTGATTTCGTGCTTGCATCAGCCGGAGTCCGTGCCTTCCTACACCACAAATGGCGCCCTGAATCAGGGACTTCAGGTTGTTGAGGGATCAACAATCCCGGTGGTGTACCCGCGGCTGGACGGAGGAATCACAGTTGCAAGGAGCGCTCCTAAATTTGCTAATCATCACCGTTCGCAGGACGAACAGGTGAGCAGCCGCGGCAGAGTAACAATATGGGGCAAACCGCCACAAAGGAGCAGAAGCTGCAGCTAGAGATCTTGCAGCACATTTTAAAGGAGCAGAAGTTTAAGGTTCCCCCGGTACAGTTAGTACAACTCCTGGTTTGGATACGGGACCACTGCCCATGGTTCCCAGCAGGGGGTTCCTATGAGCTCGCAATGTGGCAGAAAGTTGGCAAAGAACTACAAATTCGTGAACATTCAGCATTGTCTATCCCAAAAGGGGTAATAGCCACTTGGCGGACTGTTTATACAGTGATACGGACACTGCATCCTGCTGAGCAAAGTTTGCAGGAGACATCAGCGACGTTTGATCCTAGAGCGTACCAGGATCCAGGGGGTACCTTGCTTTCTGCAGGCACCCCTCCGGAAGAGAACTCTAAGCCGGTATATGCCACAGTTCCTGAGCCTCTGGACCTTGAGGATTTGTATCAGGCAGCAGAAGGCAACGAGCCCGACGATCCCTTTGACTCAGGGGTGATGGACTTAGAAAAAAAGCCTAGCAAGTCCGACCCTCAGCAGCTCCACAGAGGCAGCGACCCGCTCAGCCTGTACGAGGAGGGCGGGGGCCCCCAGGACAGAGACTACAGCAGCAGCTGCTGCCCTTCCCCACCGGGCAGCGGCTCCCCTTCAGATCAGCGCAGCTATACCAGCCTGCGTTCACCTTCCCCAGCCCCCACCACCTCCCACTCCTCCTTTTCCTCGGACACCGAGTTTGAAGACGACCTGTTGGACCTTAACCCCAGCCTTGGCTTCAAAAGCATGTCCCTGGGCAGCTTCAGTTCCTCCGTGCTGGACCGAGACCTGGATTCGCACTTCGAGTTCCCAGACTACTGCAGCCCGGAGGTACGTGGGATGATCTCGGGGGACTGGCTAGAGTCCAGCATTTCAAACCTGGTTTTCACTTACTGAGGATGGACAGACAGGCAGCCCTGCCAGGGGAGACACAGACACACTATTGAGAGAACTCGCCCATGCTGTTGGGTGTATTCCCCCCCCTGTTCCTCAGAGGGGCTGATGATGACACTGACTTGCTGAACTTTGAAAAATCCAAGATGAGAGAAGGGATCTGCTTTTTTAAAGAGACAGACACATGCTCGGTTCCTGCCTCTGCCTGGAGATAGGCACCCCCCACACACCCCCTTCCACAAGACCAGCCTGAGCTGCACTTTTTAGCCATGGGCGGGAGTGCAGTGATTTTGGGACGAGAGACAGAGAAGGGGAGAAGCCCCACACACCTCTGGGGGCAGATCTGTGTCCACTTTATGCGAAGAAGACCGGGGAGTGCTACCTTGTGCCGAGAGGAGCGTTTTGCTCTTTCCTAAGACAGCTGAAAACTGATAAGTAGCAGGATTTACATGGTGTGGAGGAGGGGCAGCAACTCCCATTTTGAGTTTTTCCTGCAGCGAGAAGCAGGCGATGGAGGGGCCAAGGGCGAACCGAGCTCGGGACACCATAAACTGAGATCCTAGTTTGACAGAGAAAGAGAAAGGCTTTTTCTTTTTTACAAATGAACTGGAGACACGACTAGAGGAAGATAATAATAGACTAAACTGTATTTGCACGTATGGAGGAAAAGGTGGCCTTGCTTTTCCTTGGTCACCTCATTCTAGAGAGAAATAAATCAGTACATTAAAACTTCATGAACACGGACAACCTTTTTAACGGAGACAGTACAAGAGAGTTTTCTGTAATGATGTAGTACAGGGGAACTGGAGTGTGGACGATTGCTTTGAAAAAACAATGTTTTTTTTCTTTTACTCAGACTCGTGATGGTGTTGGATTATTTTCTGGTGGAGTTTAATATAGCATGTTATTCTGTTTAACTTTTTAAGATTTCTGTAAGACTGTTAAATAGTTTAAAATATAGTGTTAGGATACTATAAAAGTAAATAGATGGCGCTATGTTTGCTTCCTACAAAATTACCAGCTTTTTTTATTTTTAATTTTTTAAAGGATTTCAATGCAATTTAAATTTGTGCTGGACTTTATATAAAAAAAAAAAAAAAAAAAGAAAGGGCAGAGTATGTATGTGTTTGTTTTTTACAGCTGTAATTGAAAAGATTGTTTTTTCTTATTGATGCTTTATTCCTTTTTTGCTTTTGTTTTTTTGTAAATGTAATCGGATGCCATTTTATAATTGGATGTATTTATACTGGCCACATTATTCATTAATGGTTTTGTGCTAAATAAGAAAGGGGGAGATGTGGAGACCCACCACTAGCAGTGTTGATGGTCGTGGAGACCCACCACTAGCAGTGTTGTTGGTCCAGGCCCATGTGCTGTGCAGCATTCGGATCCATGTGTTGTACAGCACTCGGGAGAAGTAATGGTTAAAGGGTAACTATAGAGCAAGGATGCAAGGTCAGAAAAATAGCTGCGGCGTGGGAAACTAAGGAATCAGTCTGAGCAAGGAACCAGTTTGGTAAATAAGAACTCAGCACAGCTGCATGATAAGAAGTTGTGATCAGGCCAAGAACTGAAACCTTGTTGATTTAGATGTGAACCTGTGAATGTGGAAAATTACCAAGTATACTATCTGTAGGGTATAAGAATGGCTCTAAGCTGCTAATAAAGTGATTTCGTGCTTGCATCAGCCGGAGTCCGTGCCTTCATACACCACACTTGAGTGCATGTTACACATACAGGAAATGCCAAGTAGATTGCATTCATGTGTATGGAGATGCTGCAAAGATGGTCATGATCCTCAACAGGTCATACTTTGGAGAAGGTAAAATGCCAGCACATTAACTAAGATTCATTAACTTGTATTTTAAGTAAAATGTACATTTTCATGGAGGACTTATTGATAACACAAAGCTATGGACCTTCTTCATACTTCATACACCCTAAACTGATGATTGCTGACATGAATCGCCATTGTGAAAGGTGTGCTTAACATCTTTTATACCAGATGTCATCCTGTACCTTAGCCTGTGGATTGTGACACAGATCTTGCCCCAACAAGTTTACAATTAAATACACTTTAATAAGTAACATAGAATGCTGTGAGATCTTAAGGCCAAAGCAGTTCATGGACTTGGTGGATCTAGGAATTATTAGGAGAGGACTGAGAGACTCTGGCTTACATGAATCGCAAGGTTATTCCAAGCCTATGGAGTGGTAATACAGTCTACTGCAGACAGTCAATACAGTTCAAAGTCTCTAACTATAATTATAACACAGTGCACACAATCTGAGGAAATACTTATTTACGGAAATCAAGTTGGTTCCTTGTGTCTGCACTGTACGGAATGCATGAATGTTTGCACTAAAATTCAAATCAGTTCATTTGAGACTCTACATAATCCTGGATCTCCTTGCTTAATCTTTCTAAATACTCCTTTTTAATTAAAAATGTATCATTTTGCAATAAAAGCCACAGAGACTTAGACTAAAGATTGTGCTCCTAACACTCACTGGCATGTTGATATACCACCAGAGTGACGTTGCTATAGGAATAGGACACCGGCTTTCACAAACTCTGCCTGCCATTTAAAATCCTATAAAGTTCATTTGTAGTACAGCAGCTCTTCTTTTAAAATAAAAGCTATTCGTTTTGAAATGGCAAACTTAGGGAGCTGTTGTTTCAAGCATGATTTTGTTTTAGCTGCTACTCTCTAATACACTAAAGAAAGACGATGCAAAATTGGTAGTTTGCCAGAATATCGCAAAACAAGGACAAGTTTATACTGACGGCAGCAAAGTCGCCATCGTCAGCCCCATCTTCAGTTTTTGATTTGAGGTGTCTGTGTAGACGCGCTCAATCAATAACCGAACCGGAGCTGGAACACCAGCTCTGTAACCGCACTTACACTACGCCGACTGGATGGCATTTCTGGTCAACTTAGTATAGTGTGTAGGGAGGATTTAAGAAGTCAGTGGGAAATATGCAAGGTATTTTATGTATCTTGCATATCTCCCATCGACTGCTGCCAAAAACGCCGGAAAGTATAGACTAGGGCTGACATTTTAGAACCAAAAGATCTGTGTTTAGGGCAGTGGTTCTCAACCAGGCATACACATACCTCCGGTGGCTGGGGGAAAATCAACTCATCTAGATATTTGCCTAGTTCTACAACAGACCACATAAAAAACACTAGTGAAGTTGATACAAACTAAAATTTCATACGGACAATTATTTTTGTCCGGCTGTATATGCTATCCACTGAAATGTAAGTACAATATTTATGTTCCCATTGATTTATTTTATAACTGTATGGTCAAAATGAGAAACTTAGCATTTTTTAAGTAATCGTGTGCTGTGACACTTCTGAATTTTTGTCTGATTTTGTAAACAAGTAATTTTTAAGTGAGGTGAAATTTGGGGTATGCAACACAAATCAGACTCCTGGAGGGGGTAGAGTTGAATAAGGTTGAGAACCACTAGTTTTAGGGTTTTAAACTTCTTTTGAAGAAGGAAAAGTAAAGTTATGCTTTTTCAGGACAAACTGCTATACCTTTATTCTCACTGTTAGTAGCTTGCTCCACAAATATTCCTAATATTTCAATAAAATACTCATGGAATAAGTTATTTGCCATGAGGAAGGATATAAAACTTTTTCAAATATGTGAAACTTTCCTCATAAAAATGCACTTCAACATTACCAAAATTACTTAGTTCATTTCTATCTATCAGTCCCCGTAGTTAATAAGACATGTATAATTATTATTTTTGATTTAATACAATGCCTTGAAAATCCCAGCTTCTTTTGAAGGTCCCTCTTCTGCATATCTGAAGACAGATATCTAAACAGCCAAAAATTGTGACTATTTTTCTCTTAAATGAGCTGTTATTTCATCTGCTAATATTGTATCCCAGATTGCAGAAACCATCCTCATTTAGCAATTAACAAGACAAAGCTTATATCCCCCAAACTGGAAACTAATCCTGCAGTTTCACTTAGGCCCGTCTGCAAGGATTCCCACTGATTTACGTACAGTGCGTCACCGTAAACCAAAGCTGTTTGATCCGAGCTAGCTACACTTGCGTGTCAGGCATATCCCCTGAAAAAGCAGCCTAATGATGGATACTGGGGCTATTCTGCTTTGTGGAGAGCAGGCACACAGAGAATTGCTCAAAGAAACCTGAAAGGAATAGTGATACTCGCTGCTGCTGCTTTAGAAATGAGTGGTTAAACTGCCATCAGGTCTGCTAGATGGAGTAAGGAAGGGAATCTGGCCATCACCCTAGGATTATGGTACAGGAGTGCTTACTGGCCCCACTCACGGGCGGATTTTGAAGCTTCCCTGAGGGAAGGTAAACTCTCTGCTCCACCCTCATCCCCCGCCCCGCCCCAGGGCCTGTCCCCTGGCCCTCAGTACAGTTGCTGCATGGGTCTCTGGCTGACTTCCTCCTCTCCTTTCCTTCCCTCACCCCTACCTATCCTCCTCACTCCCTGCCCAGCATGAGAGGCAGCTGCCTATGGCTATATCTACACTTGTAAATGTAGGTCGACTTAGTTAAGTCGACTTAGGGGGACCTTACAAAAGTCGACCTAGAGCGTCCACACTGGATGCCTAGGTCGACTTCTAGAGGCTAGGGGGACCTTGGGCAGGTCCATGGTGGCAGGGGGGCACCCCTTGCCAAGTGCCAGGGGGCTCAGCCTTTGCCCCATTGTACCTGGGTACAAGGGGGACAGGGACCCTGGCAGGCATAGGGGCAGGGTGGGCAGGGCTCTGCCCTGCACTTTGGGGGGGCATGCCAGGCTGTGGCTGTGCCAGCCACCCTGGCAGGGAGGGCAGTGGGGGAGTCCTGGAGAGCCCTAAATCGACTTAAAGTCGACTTAGGGCTACTCCAGCTCTACACTGGCTTAAGTCGACTTTAGAAAGTCGACTTAAGCCTAAAGTCAAAATAAAAGGAGGTTTAATAAAGTCGACTTAATTTTCATTGTCAACTTTATTTTCCTTAAGTCAACTTAAGCAGCTTGCTTACGTCGACTTAAGGAAAGTGTAGTGTAGATGCAGAGTAAATTAAGTCGACGTAAACAAGTTTAAGTCGATTTAATTTACAAGTGTAGACGCACCCTATGTGCCTGCCAAAGGCAGAAACTGGGTCAGTGTGGGATTGGGGCTGTTGTAGGATGACTCACTCACTAGCGTGTTCCTCCCTTCCTGGCTGACTGGGGCAGTGACAGACCTAAGTGTTAGGGGTACATTAAACAGACCCCACATCAGGAAGCTTGGGAGAGACACAGGAGGTTTGGACAGGAGGAGGCAGGGGTGCAGACAGCATCAGTGGGAGGAGGAGTCGTCCCATAAAATTCCAGTCTCCAATGATCCAGGAGTAGTTCATATGAACAAAATGTTAATTGTGAAACATTTAGCACTCACTTCCCGTCTGGTGATGACTTCAAGGCACCTAAGCAAAACTAATGAAGTTAGCTACACAATAAACACTCCTGTGAGCAGGCAAGTATTATCCCTGTTTTTGAATGAAGAAACTGAGGCACAGGCTGATTGCCTTTTAAAATCAATAGAAAGACTCCCCTTGAGATCAAGCCTTAAATGGCTAGTGGTCCAATGTTATAATGCAAGTCTGTGACGGGGCCATTATAAACCCTCAAATCTTCATATTCCTCGCTCTGCTTCTTCACTTGCATTGTACTTCCCATTTCGCTTATCTGGAAAATGAAAGATGCCTTGAAGGGACTCTCAATTGACTACTGAATAGGCTGTCAGGAGAACAACCAGTCTCAGGAATCAAATCACTCAGATTAGGAGCAGACACTAGTCTAGGAACAGTTTCACTGTAACACTGCCCAAGCTCAGCAAGGCAGTGATAAGCAAAGTGAAGTCCACCTCAGCCAATCAGGGAAAGCCTATCAGTGAGTGAAGTTCACCACAGCCAATCAGGGATGGCCTAGCCTCCTTGTGCCTTCAATAAGATCCATCCGAAGCCTCACCCCTGCATATTCTGTCCCTATTGGTCCATGAGCAGTAAGAGCTGCATTCTGTCTACATATGATAAGGCCTTTGTCACAATAATACCTAAGTACACTATGCACAATTCTTCTGCAAGAAGACAAGAGTTTTCCTGCATCCCCTTCCCTGTAGTGCACCTAAAAGGGACTTACCAGACTTTACTCCTTTCTATGAAAATTAAAAAAAAAATGTATATCCAGCTGACTCCAACAAGGGCAATTACTGGAATCCATACAATGTAATTTGACAGGACTCACATAGCACTACACCCAATTTTCTTTGGTCTCCCTTAATTGATGCTGCAATTAAACAGCTTGAAAAATAGTCCATCTGCAATTCCAGTGTAGGTGACTCAAATTGGCTATGTCTACACTTAGGAATTCAGGTCGACTTTCTTAAGTTGACTTTACTAAGTCGACTTTAAGTCGACCTTATTAAGTCAACTTAGAGAGTCTACACTAGACTC
The DNA here is from genome assembly GCA_007922175.1 of Pelusios castaneus. Classification (NCBI taxonomy): domain Eukaryota; kingdom Metazoa; phylum Chordata; order Testudines; family Pelomedusidae; genus Pelusios; species Pelusios castaneus. Next base: position 9,788,932 of record ML685851.1, read on the forward strand.
TCTAAGTCAACTTGATAGGTGGAGGGAAAGCCAGACTTGCAGGGCTGGCTCTCCCCAGACCAGGAAGCCGCTGGTGGCTTGTCCCAGAGAGAGCCAGCTCTGCCGGGATCGAGAAGCTGGGCGGCTCTCCTGGCTCCCTTCTGCTTTTATACATCTAAGAATGGCACTAGCCATAACATCACACTGGGAGCTCATTTAATTATCCACCATGCCCTTTAACATCTTTTCAGAGTTATTACTTCTCAGAATACAGTCCCCCATCTTGAATTTGCACTTCCTGCTTTTGATATCTGTAACCCTGCCATAAGCAGCAAGTCCTAGAAATTTTACAAGAAAGCCTTTTCTGGTTAATTTTATTCTTCCCTGTATGATCTGTACCATTTATTATTTCACTTAGTCTTCTGGGATAATGGTTAGCAGCTCAGTAATGTACTCAGATTTTGACTTTGGACCACAACACATTTTGATTAAAAAGCTAGAAGGATATAAAAATCAAATGGCACATATTAAATGGATTAAAAACTGACTGATAGGTATCAAATTGTAATTGTAAATGCAGAATCATCATCAAGAGGGTGTGTTCCTACTGAAGTCCTGGCGGGATTCATTCTTGGCATTACACTCTTTAACAACTTTATCAATGACCTGGAAGAAAACACACAAACATTATGGATTAAAGTTCACAAATAACACAAAAAGTGGGAGAGTGGTAAATAATGCAGTCAGCAGGTCACAGCCAGAGTGATCTGGAGGGCTTTGCAAGCTGGGCACAAGCAAACAATATGCATTTTTATACAGCTAAATGTAAATATGGACTTCTAGGAACAAAAAATGTAGGCTATACTTACAGGATCTGAGACTCCCTTCTGTGAAACAGTAACTCTGAAAAAGACTTGGGTATGTTGTTGGATAATCAGCTGAAAATTAGCTCCCAGTATGGCACACTGGTCAAAAGGGGTAATTTGATCATTGGATGCATAAACAGAGTAACTTTGAGTAGGAGTGAGGAGGTTGTTTTGTATCTATGATTGCACTCAGGTGACCTCTGTTGGAATGCTATGTCCATTTCTGGTGCCCACAACTCAAGAACGATATTGATACTTTGGAGAGGGTTCAGAAAAGAACCACAAGAATGATTAAAGAATCAGAAAATCTATCATATAGTGACAAACTCCAGTGTAGCGATGCGGTGGATCCCCCTATGGCACAAAGAGGGTTAAGAAAAGCCTGTGTGCAGCAGCCAATCAGCTGCTAGGAGCTGGGCGGCAATCAGAGCGCAGGATCCTGGTATATAAAGGGAGCTTCAGGGCTAGCAGTTCAGTCTGGCCTGGGCAGCCAAGGGGGTAGATAGTCAGCACCCCGGAGAGCTCTGGGTGTAAGGCACCACAGGGAGCTGACCAGCACCAAGGATCCTGAAGGGAGCAGACTGTGGCAGTGGCTGGAGCAGCAGTCCAGGGCAAGGAGCCAGGAGTGGACGGTAGCTGGACTTGGCGGGTGAGAGACTGCATATGACTGGGGCTGCAGGGAAAGTGGTCCAGGGAATAGACTAGTGAGGAGTGAGAGGAGGGAGGTGGAGGCCTCAGACGAGGCACATAGGATCCTTGGGCCGGGATCCCAAAGAAAAAGGTGGGCCTGGGCCCCTCCCTGCTCCCCCAGAGTGCTAAGAGCAGCACCGGTCTCCCTGGCTATTGACAGTATAGTGGCCAGGATGCAGGAGAGAACAATACCCTGGAAGGGGTGGACTGAAGGGACCTGGCTGTAGGACTCAGGACAAGACTCTGTCATGTGAAGAGGCGGAGCACTGGTCCACCATAGGGGACCACTTGAGCATTCCCTAGTGTCACTAGCAGGAGGTGTCCTCCGGGTGGGTCAAGTGTTGCAAAGACCCTACATCCAGGAGCTTAATTAGTTCTGCTTGACAAAAAGAAGGTTAAGGGGTGACTTGATTACAGTCTATCTGTACTTACAGGAGGACCAAATATTTAATAAAGTGCTCTTGATTCTAGATATGAGTCTAGAGAAAAAGATATAACACAATCCAAAGTCTGGAGTTGAAACTAGTCAAACAAGGAGGTGGGGAAAAAATTATTCTCCTTAATTGTCACTGGTAGGATAAGAAGCAATGGGCTTAAATTACAGCATGGCTGGTTTTGGTTTAGGTTGGACATCAGGAATATTTTCCTAACTGTCAGGGAGATTAACCACTGGAATAAGTTGCCTAGGGAGGTTGTGGAATCTCCATCACTGGAAATTTTTTAAGATTAGGTTAGACAAACATCTGTCAAGGATGGTTTAAGATGGTACTTGGTCCTGCCATGAGTGCAGGGGACTGGACTTGCTGACTTCCAGTTTCTATGATTCTAAAGTCAAACTGGAAATAAGGTGTAAACGGTAAAAGATATATTCCAGGAATTTTTTTTTCAGGGAAGTTTTATGGCATGTGTTATGCTGGAGGTCAGACTAGATTCTCACAGTGGTCCCTTCTGACCTGGGAAACTTATGAAGTTCTATGAAGAAATTCATGTATTGAAAGGAAAATGGAACATCATTTCCTGTGTGTGTGTGTGTGTGTTTCTTTCTTTCTTTCTTTCTTTCTTTCTTTCTTTCTTTCTTTCTTTCTTTCT
>ML685851.1:9791565-9817080 GCA_007922175.1 Pelusios castaneus
TCTTTCTTTCTTTCTTTCTTTCTTTCTTTCTTTCTTTCTTTCTTTCTGAGGGGGGTGGTGTCAAAGTTGCTTCATATTAGCTTGAGGTGAAGCTAAGTGTTTATCTGCTCTTTGACCACAAATCTATAGAGAAAAATATTCTCTAGGGATAATATGTAATTGACAAGCCCTTACAGGAATATAGATGACACAGAGCAAATCTAGGACAAATCATTCAAGCCCTAGTTGTCTGAAGAGCATTTGGAAGTCATGGCTGCAGATAGAAGGTTGGACTGCCTGATTCTTTCATGCCCATCCACAGCAGAAGATTAGCAGAGTCTAGTCTAATTTCTGTCAGATATAATCTGCATAGCAGTGTTCATAATCGCAGAAGACCACACATATGTAGTGGCGCTCAGTTCTACCACATCCCAGCCAGTCCCAACTATGTCTGCTTTTCCCTCTTATGTTAGGAAGGATAGAAACTGACATATTTCTCTCGGAGCCTCATTTCTCCATCTCTGAAACGGGGATAATAATACTAGAGTCCCTTACTCTCACTTTGTCTCATCTATTTAGTTTGTTAATGCATGTGTTTATACAACACTCTGCTGAGGTCTTTGCACTATGGAGCTATAAACAATAATAAGTAAAAACTAAAGGAGAAATAAGAATGAGAAAAAAGAGGGCCTGTTTCCAGAGATTTACTCATATATGACAATTCTGTTAAAAGCATTTGGATAACCATCATCATCATCACTGTTTTCATTCTCCAAAGATACCTACAGCTGAGTGTTAAGTAAATAAAGGAAAGAATGCTACAATAGAAATTAAGTAAACAGTCTGAAATATAACATCCTACCGTTCTTTTAGAGAATCAACATACCTATATTCATTTGTTCTGTCAATATCAGTATAGTTGCTATTCATATAATTACAAGCAGAATCCCAGGTAATAGTCTTGATTTTAGTTAAAAAGAAAATCTAGCTATCAACAGAATAATCCAGGATTTCTTTGTCATGTCAGATTCTCTTGGGAAGGACCCTTTTTCATGCTCATGAAATGGTGTTCTTCACTGTCACACTTTGTAATAGTTCATCATGAAGATTTATGGTTAAAGTCCCAATAGAAGAACTGAGGATGACATCATGGTTCAGGCACTGGGTAGTTAGATAAAAACAATGAAAAGAAAACCTATATAACTCTCCCACATTTTCAATAATATTAAAACTCTTATTAGCATGAAAATGCATCTGAACAAACAGAACATATACCGGCAGACTAGTGTATACATCTAAAAATCAGAAACATTCTTTCTTAAATTAGACATATTTTTCTCTTTTGGGGCTTTTTCATTAAACAAATACAGGAGTGATTTCATAGATTGATATTTTTAGTTGATCAGCAATGGAATACAGAGCCATGGCTTGACTCTGTCTCTTGCCAATACTATTCAAGTGTTTGAGTTTTGTGGTTTCTAATAATAGACTGATAGTCTGAGTACTATGTTCCTAGATAATCTCTAATCAGAATAATACAAGAATAAGAACTCAAAGAGTTTGAGTATGATTTAGAAACACACCCCAAAACTGTGATAAATAAATTATTGTAACCTAATCAAAACATGAATAAAGTCTTGGCCCCTCTTGAAGTCAATGGCAAAATTCCTATTTACTTCAATAGTATTAGGATTTCACCCTCAAACTGAATACTACCTGAATAGTGGAGGGAATCCAGATTCAGACACACACATGAGGGTTGCCACATAACTCTGAAACCAAAACCAGCATTTAATCATATAAACATTATGGGTATGTCTACACTAGAAAAAGTTGTCAACTTTGTTAAATTGAATTAATAAGGTCGACTTTAAGTCGACTTAAAGTCAACCTTATTAAATTGACTTAACAAAGTGGCTCCTTTTAAGTCGACTTTATTAAGTCAATTTAAGATTGGACATAGGCATCCACACTGGCATTAAGTCGACTTAATAAAGTTGACTTAAGGACTACTCCCCCTCCACACCATCTTTAAGTCGACTTAAGAAGTCGACGTAAGTCTTAAGTTGACTTCTTAAGGAGGGTTAGTTATTAAGTCAACTTAAGCTTTCATTAAGTCAACTTAAGGAATTTCTTAAGTCGACTTAATGAAAGCCCTGTGTGGACATGGAGTAATTTAAGTCGACTTAAGGGTCCTTAAGTCGACCTAAATTGCTAGTGTAGACATACCCTATATGTTTAAAACATTTAAATGGATTTTAAATTAAACAAATTTTTACCTCCCTATTCTAGACCCAGCTAGAAACAATGCAAATAGCATCTCTTTGTAATTTTTTGGCTCTTCCAGCTCTGGTCTCAATAAAAAACCAATGAGGAGACATTCAGGTTTTCAAAATGGGTTCAGTGCAAGTCCAGATCTGAAAATAGTAAGTGACGTTTCAGGGATAAGAGGCTGGCTCATTTTATCCCAACTGAGTAACTAATCCCTTACATCTAATCAGTCTAAAAACAGCTTCTTTGTAAAAACTAAATGTATCTGCTTTAAAATGAAATAATTTATGGTGCAGAGATTTAAACTCTGGCCTTGAAAATGCATTTAAGCACTGGCAAATTGCACTGTTTTTTAAACAGAATATTACTTGCTGAATCAAAATATCCTGTATCTTTGTTTTAATGGATGTGCTATGAACTGCAAGGTTAATAACTTTTCAAGAAAATAGGCGTGGTTGGTTCTCCGTGGAACTGATCCAGTTTCATGCCAGGTTAACTCCATTGTAACTACACTGAGAACTGAAGTCTCACAGTAATGAATCAGACCTGAAAAGTTTATGAAAATAAGAAGTTGAGGTGTGGTGGGAGGTTTATTTCCCTCCTACAATATTTTCACAACATTGAAACCACCTAAAATGCTTTTTATAAGTAAAACAAAACCTAGCAAATCTTGTGGAGCAGTATATAAAATAGAAGTCTTAACTTTTAACAATTCTTTACAAAGGTCCCCATTTTACAGTATGCTATATTTTTTGTTTCTTTTTCTTTACAATTGCATTAAGCTTTTTTGAGGTATTGTTGCAACAATGCAAACTATATATACAAAACACTGAGTTACAACTGACCAACTGACTACACGGTTTTTGAATTGAAAAAAAACAAAACCAAATCCAAACCAATCAGACCTGTGCTTTATTGAAGGACTATATAACATATACAAACTCTTCTCAGTCCCCTAAAATTAAACTGAAACTGTGCCTTTCTTACACGGGAAATTAGAACTATATTGAGACATAAAATGTAAATTCTCCGATTATTTTTCAGATTCTTTAAAATTTGTGATTAAAACCTGTGGTTTGAATTACTTGCTTTTGCTGCAGATTACTTTTCTTTTGTAATTCTGCCCATTATGACCACGACAATGACATTGGAAATGGGAGTAACCATCCCCTGATTTCTGGCTGGGCCCCTGAGAGTACAGGGTGGGCCTGGCCAAGGGCAGCTTCCAGTCATATGACTGGAAGCTGACCCCCGCTAGAGGGGGATCGGCACAGTAGCTGGCCAGCAGCAGCATAAAATTTACCACCCCAGCCATAGGGTCGGCCATCAGCTGGTAGCCATGGCTGTGAGCAGGGCAGAGGCATTAGCACGGGTGCCTCTGCCCCACTCATGGCCTCTGGTTGCTGGGCAGCCCCACGGTGGCAAAGTCCACACCCTTGCTGGGGGCTAAAGTGGGTGGGCCTCAGGGCCAAATAGGTGAGCCCCAGCCCACCTGGGCCTACCCATGGCTGTGCCCATGACTGGAAATAAATAGTCTGCATTAAAGTTAGCAATTTCTAGCCAACTGTCTACTTATTATTTTCGTGAGAGATTAATTTAAGTCTCCTGATACATTAGTCTTGACTTCCATACACCAAATGAAGATCACACTGTAAAGATTAGTATACCGATCCTTTTAGTTCAGAAGACATTATTTTATACTTTAATAGGTCTACTCCGTTTTATTTAGAGAATTATATCTTCTCCACATTTCCCAGACTTTGTGCTGAATAAGGCTTTAAAAATATATTGATTTCTCTGTTGGGTTGTTAAGTTATCTGATCCTAGTAATAAGAAACACAAAAAGAAATGGGGGGTGGGGGGAGAAGGGGAGAGATGCTGTCTCATAGGCTGATTTCTGCAGAATTAAGTTTCCTAAATCTTTCCCCTCAGATGCAGAAGCATAGCTCCATCTAAGTTTGAGAGAGAGACTCGCACACATTTAAAGGCAGAAATCGGCATTTAGTGCTTAAAACCGTCACAAATCGGTTTAGTGCTGAAAGAGTTATTTTGCTGGCAGTATGATGCAGACATCCTCAATCGAAAGAGGGCCCATGGCCCTTCTGAGACCTGTTTGAGTGTGTATGAGCATGACAGCAATGCTAGCAGCAGGAGGTTAAGATGCCTGTCCCCAGCTTTCCGGCCAGAAACAGACTTGTTCCTTTGCTGAATGATCTTGTCCTTGCTCTCGTTCTTCTGGTGTCTGTGCCAGCCTGAGCTAGTTCACCAATAAAGTTACCACGAAGTCCCATAAGACCACAGGGATATAGTACTGGGTTCTACTGCTATTTTTTAAAATGTTATGATAAGGAATCATAGAAACTGGAAGGGACCATGAGAGGTCATCAAGTCCAGTCCCCTGCACTCATGGCAGGACCAAGTACCATCTTAATCTATCCCTGACAGGTGTTTGTCTAACCTGCTCTTAAAAACTACCAATGATAGAGATTCCCCAACCTCCCTAGGCAACTTATTCCAGTCGTTAATCACCCTCACAGTTAGGAATTTTTCCCAAATATCCAACCTAAACTTTCCTTGCTGTAATTTAAGCTCACTGCTTTTTGTCCTATCATCAGCAATTTAAAAAAAAAAAATTCTCCCTTCTCCTTGTAACAACTTTTTAGGTACTTGAAAACTTTTATCATGTCCCCTCTCATTCTCCTCTTTTCAAGACTAAACAAACCCAGTTCTTTCAATCTTCCCTCATAAGTTAAGTGTTCCAGACCTTTAATCATTCGTGTTGCTCTTCTCTGGACTTTCTCCAGTTTGTTCACAGCTTTCCTGAAATGAGGTGCCCAGAACTGGACACAATACTCCAGTTGAGGCCTAATCAGCGTAGAGTAGAGCAGAAGAATTATGTCTCACATCTTACTTACAATACTCTTGTTAATACATCCCAGAATGTTGTTTGCTTTTTTTTTTTTTTTTTGCAAAAGAGTGCCTTGATCTTTGCTTTATCATCCCATTTCATGTTTAGTCTTTTGAACTGAGTTCCAACATAAACTTTTTTATAACAAAATTCCTAAAATGGATGTAATGCCATGTTTATTACTGTATCCAGTGTCAGAAATATGATCAGAATAATCCTATTTGTATTTTGGCATTTAAAAGGTCTCCAAGAAATCTTGCTCCAAGAAAAATAGTAATATTAAATGATCAAAGAGATAATGGTGTGCAAATATTTTAAACCCCCATCCCTCTTTTTTTAGTAACATGTTAGCATTGTTTTTCAGGTTTACTCTGAAGTCTCTCCTCCTCTTCTATTGCCATAAGTTGCTGTAGCTGAATGAGAATGTGAACAACACCAGAAAATCTTAATCATAATGAAAAAAGTCTTTTAGAATTTAGTCGGAATGAATCCATTAAGGCTGATGGCCAAAAAGGATGTGTCTTTTCAATCCCTAGGGACTGCCAGAGCCAGGAGGAAAGAAGCACTGATCTCCCATTTCCCTGGATGCAGAAGGGAGCCATTGCCTAAAAACCCAGGTGGAGTGCACAGTTTCCCTGCTGCAATCAGGGGGACAGTAGATCCTCCTTGCTGAACTCCTTCCTTCTGGCTGCAGTGGAGGGGAAAGGAGCTGCTGATGGAGACTGGTGGCCCTTCAGGGTTATAAAAGTTATATTTGTGGCCCTTGAGGTGAAAAGTTTGGGCACCACTGGTATAGGTGGTTTAAAAATTCTTATTCTAGGACTGTTCTCTAAAGAAATAGTTACAGCAAGTACTAGAGCTCCCAATATTGCAATTGCTATAAATGTATTAAAAAAAAAAAAGAAAAAAGTTTGTTGGACTCTGATGTTTGAAACTGAGCTGGTTGCAACTGTAGACCCTAATGTTGCTAACACGGGTCTATCATTGTTCCCTAACCAGCATGGCAGAGAGATTTTTTCTGAATCTGACAGAATAGATGTGGACCTCCCTTTAGCAAGGTTATATCACATATTTCCCTGAAAAAAGCAACGTTCATTCACACCAGTTCTGGAGACTGGGCTAAGAACTGTTTTGAACAGAATTTGTTGCTAACGTGCTTAATCCAAACTTTACTGAAGTCAGTGGAAATAACTCCCCTTAAGTCTCCCAATAAAAGTGGAAATATATCTGCTGATTTTAATGAAAACTGGATGAGGCTCATGTTTTCAACTACTATATGGACCCCGCTCTCACTTGTCACTGACTCATGGCCATTGGAGAGAGATCTTCTGATAAGAGCACACTGCCATTTTCATTTCCAGCTTGAGGGGGAAAAAACAATTTTACATCATAACCGACAGCTTGTTCCTTCCTAATACAACTGATTTGACTTAACAAACAGAGCAGCAGTAGATGTAGAAAGAAATCTTTTTTAAAACCCTTACACCATGAGATGCTGGTCCAGCTCTGTGTCACAGCAGATAAATGCCAGAACATATGTATCCTTGTGCCTGCTGCTTCTGCCCCAATGTGCAGATTAAGGCAGTTTGTAGTGACCAGCTGATGCTACTGTAGAAGTTCTCTGCAAGCATTTTTAGTAAATAGAAGTATCTCCTCCCTATCCATCACACATCAGCTTCCCGTGCACAATGGTTCCTGGGCGCTAAATCCAGTCACTTTTCAGTGACTGACCAAAATGAGAAATCACTGCTAACTCCAAACTTTCTCCAACTAGGCCTCTTGAAGAATGGGTGTTTGGACACTCATCTGTTACCATGGAAACTAGAAGTCAATATACTATAAATCCTGCTGCAGTATAGATTATACTTCATCTCCATAGTAACAGAGGAGCTTCTAAATCCACCCTTCCCTTTGCTGGGAGAAAGAAGTGTTTGAGGCTAGAACTCAGACAGGCAATATGAAGAGAGTGGTTCAGCTGAGTGGAGTAAGATTACATAAAAATTACAATAAACAAGAAGAGATTTTCCATTACATCAAAGAATAAGGAAGGATGAGGTTGGGTTGCTATGCACTGAGGAGGAGGAGGAGATTAATGTTACTTTAGGTATGCTCCCCCCAAATGAATGCTTTGCTTTACTTTTCAATAAGTTTGATAATATGCAGTATGGACATAAGGATGGTACAGCTGATGGAGAAGCATGTATAGAAATGGAAATTACCACTTCTGAGGTGAAAGCAAAATTTAAATAGCTTAATGTGGTCCAACCAGAGGGACCAGATAATTTCCACCTAAAAATAATGAAAAAAATGAAATATAAAATTGTTAGTCCAGTAGTAAGGATTTTTCATAAACTTATATCTATTATGGGGTGGAACTATATGACTAAAGAATAGCTAACTTTGTACCTATATTAAAGAGAAGAGGGGCAAAAAGTAATTAGGTTAATTACTGACCTGGTGTTCTGACCTCAGTCATACACAAGGCTTTAGAACAATGATTCCCAACCTGTGGTCCCTGGACCTCTGGTGGTCTATGAGGGCACTGCAGGTGGTGGTGGTCATGGGAATAATTCCTGCAGGTAAATGTACTGTAGGTAAATGTACTGTGACAAGTGCAATACGTTTGTGAATGAGCATAATAAATTATTAGAAATAGTTGTGTTTTTAATAGCCCTTGATATACAAGTTTGGCTCCTGTCAGCCATAGGCTATGTTAAAAATGTTTAAAACAGTTTGCTTTTACGTGGTGGTCCGCAAAAGCTTTTGATGACTATGTAGTGGTCCACATAAAGGAAAAGGTTGGGAACAGCTGCTTTAGAACAAATAGTGAAGGAATGAATAATTAAATTCATGAGGATAAAAGGAAAAGGAGATGTAATGCAACATGGGCTTATCAGGGAAAGATTTTTCCAAAATAATCTGATTTTCTTCTTTGAAAAAATACCTCATTTTTTAGATAAGGGGAATGTGGTATATCTAATATACTTGGACTTGGGAAATTCCTAGTTAAATTAGAAAAGATAGGGATTAGTACAAGAATTTTAAGGTGAAAAAAGAACTGACCATGGAGAGAAGGGAGCAGGTTGTGCTGAACAGTGAACTATTAGACTAGAAGTAGGTTACTAGTGATGTTCCTCAAGGATATGTCTTGAGACCAATGTTATTGAATGTTTTTATTAATGGCTGTTACCCCAAAAGGGTAGGTTCACAGTTGGCTTCACCAGACACAGGTAGAGATCATTTAAAGTATTTACTAAATGCCAGGATGAGCAGCCCTAAGCATACAAAAAACTACAATGGTGAAAGCTTATGTCCCTTCTGCAATCGGTGACCCCTGGACGACTGTGGATGACCCCAAGGAGGTTTCTGCAGCACCTTGGTCCGGCAGTGAAATCCACCGCTTATCAGATGCTATGCTAAAATATAGCGTCTCAGGAGAGGATGGAGTGATCAGGCCTGCCCGTCCCTCACATACTTGGACCCATTGCCAAACCGACTCTGTGGGAAAATCTAGCTTATAAAAACAACCAAGCAAAGCAAAGTACAGCATAGCACAGGAAAAACAGGCCCCAACTGGTTCTCTGAGCTCAGAACCCAGGAACAGTTCATAGTTGGGTAGCTCATTGGGAGGGCTGCAAGTGCCACTAGGCTTTCTATCACAACATCTTCCACTATCTCCCTATACTGGCCTTGGCACAAAAAGTGGGACTGTGTTAATGAAATACAGGAAAAGTGTTTGGTAAATATTATATAGGAAGATCTGGATGCTCTTGAAGACTGAAGTGACAGAAAGGGGATGAAATTCCATAGTACAAAATGTAAGGTCATGTAACTGGGTCAGATGATAAGAATTTCTGTTATAAGTTGGGGGCTTAGCAGTTGGAAGCAACCGAAGAGAAGAGGGACCTGAGTGTGGAGGTCAATCACAGGAAGACTGAGAGCTACCAATGTAGTGCATCTATGGAAAATGTAAATGTGATTCTAGAATGTATCAGGTGACGCATTTTTAGTAGAGCTAGAGAAGTACTGATGCCATTGTAGATGACATTGGTAAGACCTCAGGTGGAATACTGTGTACAGTTCTGGTTACTAATGTTCAAACAAACTGAATTTAAACAGGAACTGGTGCAGAGAAGAGCTATGAGGATGATATGTAGAATGGAGGGCCTGTCTTATGCAAGGAAACTGGAAGATGTGTATTTACCCACGAGGAACTGTAGGGGAAACAACTTAATTAGCTTTAAGTGAGAAATGGGGGATTGTCTGATGGGGTTGCTTGTGTTGGCAGGTCCTTACCATAGCAGAACTCAGAAGTTATGTTATTTAACTGTGTTGTGACACAGCTTCTTGAAGTCCGGTGATCTGGTAGAAATTGCACTTCTAATCTCCACTGTGGCATCAATGGTAGCTCAATACCGTGACTTGATGAACACAGGTGAGCGGAATCCAGCTTCATGCAAATAGGTGCTCATAAATGGCAACACATATTTGAAGGTACATCTTGAGGGTTCAGGATATTCATTCTTGACAGGTGAACTAGAACTCAGGGAGAGAAAGTTGGGCATATGTGCCACACACAAATTGATGCCAGGAGCTTTTGATGAGCTGTTGGATTTCAACTGCTGGCAAACTCATGGCATCAGGTTTGCACTGAAGGGGTTTTGCATCCAACCATAGACTCTGCCATGTCCAAGTTAGGGAAAAAGGATGAAAATTATTCCTCCCTCTGGCTTAGATGCTCAACTGTCATCTTGTGTAGGAGCCAGGAATTTGCAAAGCTGCCAAAAGGATTCACAGTTGGTTTTCAACAGATTATTCTTTCAGAAAGCAATTTTCTTCCTCTATTCTATGATTTGATCACTCCACTGAAAAATATGGGTGTTCTTTCCTCACAGACCTGTATTCAGAGGTTTGATTTCCCAAATATGTCTGACATAGGCAGATCTTCCTTTAGTCATATAAAAAAAAATTCACTCTTTTTGCCATCTGTTGCAAAAGCATGCAGATTGTTTCTCAGTTCTAAAAGTCATCCCAGTACTTTTCCTCTTGAGAGCCAACAAGTGTCAGTGTGGAACAACTCATTGTGATCAAACCCTATTTCTTCACACAGTTTTCCAAATCTGTGCAAAGAGGCTGAGTATTGTTGTAGTTCACAATATGAGACCTGCTGCAAAAGTTCACCTACCTCTGCACTCAGAGATTTAAATGCCAGTTGTTCTCTGAATCATGCAGGAACTCCACACAACAGATGGAGCAACCTTCTTCACAGCGAAATGCAGACCCACTTTATGGCTTACCATAGCCAGAGCTCCATCTGTGCAGAAGTCCACCAAGCAATCACATGGTATATATTTGTCTTGCATGTAGCCATGTGGCATGTTGAACATTCCATATGCTGTCTCATATACAGGAAGGAGAGAGAACAGAATGTCTTCAAGAATCGCACCCTCCCATATGTACTTTACAAAAGCCAAGAAATTGTATCACGATCCTCAGTGCTCACTGCAATTTGAAGAGCAAAAGCATCCATGTTTTTCAGACACTCTATCTGTTTGTTTTCCTGCTATAACTTCAATCCTCCACTTCAATGTGTTGTTGAAGAGTGGTTTGGCTTTGAGCTTCTTTGCCTCGGTTTCCTCACACATTATGTTCACCACATTGACTGAAGCTGGCAAAATCAAAGTATTTACAACATTTGGCCTGTGCAATGAGAACTCGCATCAAATGATGTCTTTTGAGCTTGGTCAGGAATGGACACGTCTCTCTTGAGTTGAAATTGTTGACACAAAATTCTTTCCGTCGCTGGAAAAGTGAGCTCGGTCATCTTCTGTGTTCCTTGTGAAGGATTTCCAGGGGATGATTAAGTTGACTAGTCCTCATGCTTTTCATCTGACATAACAGGCATTTTTGGCTTCTCTTTGTTCTTTATCAAAACACTAGTGAATCCATAAACAAAGAAAGCCTTGTTGTATTTGGAACATGTTTCTTGCATTCTTGGTTTTCATTCATAACTTCATCACTAGACTCACTGCTGGAGGTTGAAGCAGACACTCTACATAAAAATTAATCCATTGAGCTTCTTATTACAATTCAGAAAGAGGAATTCATTGTTAAGTAAATGAGGCCAGGATTTAGAAAGGCCCTAAGTTTTTGCATCTGAGAGTTTTAAAAGAGTTGGCTGTGGCACTTACTGGACCATTAATGCTAATTTTCAATAAGACTTGGAGCACTGTGCAAGTTCCAGAAGACTAGAAGAAAGCTAATGTGCCAGTTTTTTAAAAAGGTAAATGGAATGTACCAGTAATAATAAACCAGTCAGTCTGACATCAACAAGACACTGGGCAGGATAATACACCAGCTGATATGGGACTTGATTAATAAAGAATTAAAGAAGAGCAATGTAATGATTGAAATCAAAATGGGTTAATGGAAAATAGATCCCATCAAATTAACTTACTATGTGTTTTGAGGGAGACCAGGTTGAGGAAGCAATATCTTTCATTGGAGCAGCTTCTGTTGGTGAGACCGACAAGCTTTTGAGCCACACACAGCTCTTCAGGTCTGGGAAAGGTCTGAGTATCACAGCTAAACACAAAATGGAATAGATCCTTTAGCAAAACTAGTTAGCACATATTCGAAGGGTCCATTCAAAAAAGAGTGGGCTTTTTTGCTGAGATTACAAGTTTCGTTGATAAAGGTAATAAAGTTGATATAATATACTTAGATTTCCATTAGGGATTCGACTTGGTAGCAACTGACATTTTGATTAAAAAACCTAGAAAGATATAAAAATAACATGGCCACATGAAGTGGATCAAAAACTGGCTAACGGATAGGTCTAAAAATGTCATTATAAATAAGGAATTGTTGTTAAGTGGGTGGTTTTCAAGTAGTATTCCACGGGGATCATTTCTTGACCTTACACTATTTAACATAAAACTAAGAAAACATAAATCTTTGAGAAAGATTGCTGATGAAAAAAAATTGAGTGAGTGGTAAACAATGAAGAGGCCAGGTCACTGAAACAGAGCAATCTAGATTCCTTGGTTAATTGGATGTAAGTGAACAATATGTTTTAAGGCGGCTGTTGCCATAGTGCTGCAAGCCGGTACCCAGTCCAGCACGCTGATCACATGAGCATTAATTAGCTCTACTAGGAAAGTTCTGATGAAGGAGAGGAATACTTAATTGCCTATGAAGGCTGAGAGTTGTTGAGCTGGGGATGCTAAATGAAAGCACAGAAAGTGTAAAAGGGGGGAGGGCTAGCAGAGCCCAGAGAAGGAAAGGTCTCACGGTGGTGAGATCTTTCTCTTCCTCTCTCTGGAGAAAGGTTTTGGGATTTGGAAAAGCTGTAAATAAAGTTACTACATAGGATTGTGATGGTAATAAATAAAAATGACATGAGTGATAACCCACCAAAAGGCATCCATGGTCTTTATGAGGGGTCTCAGTACAGGAGAGGAGTCTGTCTCTAGGAACAGACTCTACAGGAGTCCGTCTCTAGGATCAAAGAATGTAGGCCAGATGTACAGGCTGGGGGCACTGAAAAATCAGAAAAAGATTTAAGGGTCATGGTGGATAACCAGCAGAACATAAGCTCTCAATGTGATAATGTGGCCAGAAATAAGATAATGTGATCCTGGGATGTGTAAACAGGAGAATTTTGAGTAGGAGTAGAGAGGTTATTTTACATCCGGATCTGGCAGTGGTGCGAACACTGTTGGTGCCCACAATTCTAAAAAGATATTAAAAAGTTGGAGAGGGTTCAGAGAAAAGACAGGAGAATGATTAAAGGATTAGAATATAATCATATAGTGATCCACTCAAAGAGCTCAATCTATTTAGCTTAAACAAGGGGTGATTTGATTACATCTTTCAGTATCTACATAGAGAAGAAATATTTAATAAATGAGATCTTCAATCTAGCACCATAAGATATAATATGATCCAGTTGTTGGAAGTTGAAGTTAGACAAATTCAGCTTGGAAATAGAGCATATAATATAATCAAATGAAATATTTGCAAGCCTCAGTAAAACTTTTAAAAAACACTGTAATGGAATATTAAATTAAATATATATCCCAAATTGGGGGGGTACACCAAAAAAATGCCACAGAATAAAAATATCAGTAAAAGAGGAAGTTAAATAAAAATAACAGTAAAAGAGGAAGTTAGGGATAAAAAGACATTTGTTAAAAATGTGAAATTCTATTTTCTACAAAGGAGAATTTAAAGAAAAGTAAACTCTGGCAAGTAAAGTGTAAAAGTACAATTACACAGGCCAAAAAAGAATGTTAAGAACAACTAGCAAGATATAAAAATTACCAGCAATTTTTAAAAAAGTCAATCAAAAGCAGGAAGCCTGCCAAACAATCAGTGCAGCCACAGGATGATAAAAGGGATACAGGAGTACTCAAGGAAGACAATACTGTTGAGGAGAAACTACATGAATTCTCTACATCAGTCTTCACTGCAGAGGATGTGAGGCTGATTAGAATCATAGGGTTGGAAGGGACCTCAGGAGGTCATCTAGTCCAACCCCCTGCTAAAAGCAGGACCACTCCCACTAAATCATCCCAGCCAGGGGGTTGTCTAACCTTAAATGTTTCCAAAAATGGAGATTCCACCACCTCTCTAGGTAACGCATTCCAATGCTTCACCACCCTCCTACTGAGAAAGTTTTTCCTAATATCCAGCTTCGACCTCCCCAGCTGCAACTTGAAACCATTGCTCCTTGTTCTGTCCTCTGTTACTACTGAGAACAGCCTAGCTCCCTCCTCTTTGGAGCAACCCTTCAAGTAGTTGAAGTTTGCTATCAAATCCCCCCTCAATCTTCTCTTCTGCAGACTAAATAAGCCTAGTTCCTTCAGTCTCTCATCGTAAATCATGTGCCCCAGCCCCCTAATCATTTTTGTTGCGCTCTGCTGGGCTCTTTCTAATTTGTCCACATCCCTTCTGTAGTGGGGAGCCCAAAACAGGACACAGTATTCCAGATGCGGCCTCACCAGTGCCGAATAGAGAGGAATAATCACATCCCCCGATCTGCTGGCAACACTCCTACTGATGCAACCCAATATGCCATTGGGCAAACCTGACCCATTCTTACAAATCTTAGGAACTGTCCCAGACTGAGGTGTCAGTAGAGGAGATTATGGAACAAATTTATACATTAAACAGTAGGAAGTCTCCAGGACCACATGGTATTCACCCAAGAGTTTTTGAAGAACTATGACACTGCAAAATTACTAACTGTGGCTGTGTCTACACTGGTAAATTAAGTCGACTTAAGCTTGGCTTAAGCTTAAGTCGACTTAATTTACCCTGTGTCTACACTACACTTTGCTTAAGTCGACTTAAGCAGCTTGCTTAAGTCAACCTAAGCAAAATAAAGTCAACGTAATGAAAATTAAGTCGACTTTATAAAACCGCCTTTCTACTCGACTTAAGCCAGTGTAGCCCTGGGGTAGCTCTAAGTCAATTTAGGGCTACCCCAGGACTACACCACTGCCCTCCCTGCCGGGGGGGGGGGCACAGGGGGAACCTGGCATGCCCCCCAAAGGGCAGGGTAGAGCCCTGTGTGTGATGCTGTCTGGATTTAGGGAAGCATTTATGATATTATTTTCTATGGATATCTCATAAATGCTATAATCCATAGGAACTATGTCATGTTTGGTATCAATAGAAAGGTAGTACCGGTAATTTGCTGGGAATGATTTTATAGTTTATGTCTAGGAAGTCTATTTCAATTAGAAGTTAGGAATTTGGTGTTCTATCTATACTTTTAACTTGTATGATTTTATTGAAATACCTGAGAGAGGCGGGTGTGTAAAACCATTGTGTCCTTAATGTTTAGGAATGTGCCAGGGACAATGGTCCCAGGGAGTAAACTGATGAGCCAATAAGGACATAAGGAATACAACCATTGTGTGGACGGTTTTTGTGCTGTTGACAGCCTCCGGAAATGTCCCAGAGTGCCAAACCAGGCCACTCTGGGACATTGGAGCTGTCAAATATGTCAATTTCACTGCTCTAGCAGAGCAGTGAAATTGACATATTAAAGCTGCTAGGTTCCACGGCTGGGGGATTGGCTGGCTGGACCGGTGAGGGAAGCTGGTTCGAGCCAGCTCCCTAGCTCAGCCCGGGGCTTTGGGTGGTGGCGGGAGCTGTGCGCCTATGCACCACAGCCCCCGCCGCCACCCGAACCCCTGCAGCTAGAGCCCGGTGAGTGGCAGGGCTCCAACAGCCACTGACGGTGGAGCCTCTCCACCCACCGGGCTCCAGGAAGCTCAGGTGGCCAGCAGCTGGAGCTCTGCTGCGGCCACGGCGGGAGTCTCAAGCCCCCCGCCCGGCCGGCGGTGGGGCTTGGCTGTGGCGGAGGTCTTAATCTCCCCAGCAAGGCTCAGTTGCCTGGTGGCTAGAGCCCCACCAGGGGAGCTGGAGCCCCTACAGCCCGGCTCAGCTGCGAAGCCAGGCTCAGCTGAGCCCCAGCGGGACTGGGGCTCAAGGCAGCACCACTGCCAGCCAGGGCAGGGCATGGTGGGATAGGTACCCACCATCCACTGCTCCTTCTAGCTAAAATTGAAAGGAGCATGTGAACGCTTCTTTCGCTAGAAGGAGTGCAGTGTGGACGCAGTAAAACATTATAATTATAACGCTTGCTTGTCCCGCAATAAAAGTTATTGCGGGACAAGTCTGTAGTGTGTACATGGCCTGAGACTGAAGTGTTCTCTTACTGGTTTATGGATGTTCCCTTTTCAGACTGGGTCTGAAGAGGGACTTAGAATGTTAACACTTTACAAAAAGTAATTGTCCCTGTTTACACATTCTCACCTTCTAATCAACTGATGTGAATTGGCCTCATCTACCCTAACTGAACTGACTTTGCTAACACTTGCCTCCTTTCACTCTGGCATGTGTATATATTGTGGCAGAGTACTCTCCAACTCATGCCACCTAATGTCCAATCCCCTGGCGTAGTAGGGCCTATGGCAAGTCAGACTCCCTGGCAAGCCCACTTCTCCCTGTCAGGGCCGTGGCTTCACTGCCCTGGACTCAGCCCTTGTAGAAGGGAAATATTCTGCTGCCCCTGCTGCAGTGGAGGAGGCAAGCCTCCCAGGCCTTGCATAGTCTCCTTCCCTTCCTCTAACCTTCTTCTGATGTTGCTCTGGTGTTGTTCTGTTCGGCTCTGCTCTGCTCTGCTCTGCTCTGCTCTGCTCTGCTCTGCTCTGCTCTAAACTCCCACACCTGAGCTGGTGGAGGTGGGGCTTTTTATTGGGCCAGGAACAGCCCTTAACAAGGCCCAGGTGTCCCTAATTGCCCCACAGCTGTTTCTCCTTTGCCTGCTGGGAATAGTGCTTTCAGCATTCTAGGGCTGACAAACCTGCCTTCAATTACCTTTCTAAAGCCATCTGGCCTGGCTTTGCCACAATATACATACCTCTCAATTGTAGTTTCCACTTCATGCATCTGATGAAGTGGGTTGAAGCCCATGAAAGCTTATGCCCAGAGAAATTTGTTAGTCTTTAAGGTGCCATAGGACTCCTGTTGTTTTTTAAAAAATGAATGATCACTCACAGAGATGAGCACAATATGTTCACATTTAGTCAACATGGCTTTTGTAAGGGGAAATCATTGTAGGCCTAGTTTGATATGAGTAATTAAACATAAGGGAGGCCTCATTTATTGGAAGACAGGATTAGGAAGGTAAATAAATCAGCAGGCGAAAACAGAATGTTAACCAAGATAGCTAAATAAGTCAGTGAACTAAGAGACAGAATATCTGAACGTGCTAAAATCAGGGGCGGGAACTCCCAGGGAACATTTACAAAGAACAAGATAGTAAAACCGAGATGAAGAATGGGTTGAACGTGGACAGTGAAAGCTAGACTGGTGTCTACAATCCCGGAATGTGTGATGCAATGTATAGTAAATGCCATGAGATGTGTAAATATACATGAAGGCAGAGGGTTTCTCTGTAACTTGGCATTTGTAACGTACTTTGCATCCACCTTCTGTGTCTGAGTCTGGTTAACTCAGCATATTGTTGCTGTATGTAGGTCAGATAAAAATACCTGAGTTATAAAGTCAGGAGTTGATGTGAAATTTTAAGAAGCTAAGTGGAAAGAGATCTCAGAGGGAATTCCCATAGAGTAGTACCAGGAACTGTACTGAACTGTAGCAGGACTACTTGGAACTAGTGACCATAATACAATAGCATTCACCATCGCTGTGGGGGAAAGAACACCTCAACAGCCCAACACTGTGGCATTTAATTTCAAAAGGGGGAACTATACAAAAATGAGGGGGATAGTTAAACAAAAGCTAAAAGGTAGAGTGACTAAAGTGAAATCTCTGAAAACTGCATGGGCGCTTTTTAAAGACACCATAATAGAGGCCCAACTTCACTGTATACCCCAAATTAAGAAACACTGTAAAAAAACCAAAAAAGAGCCACCATGGCTCACCAACCATGTAAAAGAAGCACTGAGAGGTAAAAAGACTTCCTTTAAAAAGTGGAAGTCAAATCCTAGTGAGGCAAACAGAAAGGTGCACAAACAGTGCCAGCTTAAGTGCAAGAGTGTAATAAGAAGAGCCAAAGAGGAGTTTGAAGAACGGCTAGCCAAAAACTCCAAAGGTAATAACAAATTGTTTTTTAAGTATATCAGAAGCAGGAAGCCTGCCAAACAACCAGTCGGGCCCCTTGATGATGATAATACAAAAGGAGCGCTTAAAGATGATAGAGTCATTGCAGAGAAACTAAATGGATTCTTTGCTTCGGTTTTTACGGCTGAAGATGTTAGTGAGATTCCCAAACCTGAGCCGGCTTTTGTAGGTGACAGATCTGAGGAACTGTCACAGATTGAAGTGTCACTAGAGGAAGTTTTGGAATTAATTGATA
Organism: Pelusios castaneus; assembly: GCA_007922175.1. Taxonomy (NCBI): domain Eukaryota; kingdom Metazoa; phylum Chordata; order Testudines; family Pelomedusidae; genus Pelusios; species Pelusios castaneus. The sequence goes on from ML685851.1 coordinate 9,809,622, forward strand.
AACTCAACATTAACAAGTCACCGGGACCAGATGGCATTCACCCAAGAGTTCTGAAAGAACTCAAATGTGAAGTCGCGGAACTGTTAACTAAGATTTGTAACCTGTCCCTTAAAATGGCTTCGGTACCCAAAGACTGGAAGTCGGCTAATGTAACGCCAATATTTAAAAAGGGCCCTAGAGGGGATCCCAGCAATTACAGACCGGTAAGTCTAACGTCGGTACCGGGCAAATTAGTTGAAACAATAGTTAAGAATAAAATTGTCAGTCACATAGAAAAACATAAACTGTTGAGCAATAGCCAACATGGTTTCTGTAAGGGGAAATCATGTCTTACTAATCTATTAGAGTTCTTTGAAGGGGTTAACAAACATGTGGACAGGGGGGATCCAGTGGACATAGTGTACTTAGATTTCCAGAAAGCATTTGACAAGGTCCCTCACCAAAGGCTGTTATGTAAGTTAAGTTGTCATGGGATAAAAGGGAAGGTCCTTTCATGGATTGAGAACTGGTTAAAAGACAGGGAACAAAGGGTAGGAGTAAATGGTAAATTCTCAGATTGGAAAAGGGTAGCTAGTGGTGTTCCCCAAGGGTCGGTCCTAGGACCAGTCCTATTCAATTTATTCATAAATGATCTGGAGAAAGGGGTAAATAGTGAGGTAGCTAAGTTTGCAGACGATACTAAACTACTCAAGATAGTCAAGACCAAAGCAGATTGTGAAGAACTTCAAAAAGATCTCACAAAACTAAGTGATTGGGCATCCAAATGGCAAATGAAATTTAATGTGGATAAGTGTAAAGTAATGCACATTGGAAAAAATAACCCCAACTATACCTATAATATGATAGGGGCTAATTTGGCTACAACGAGTCAAGAAAAAGATCTTGGAGTCATTGTGGATAGTTCTCTGAAGATGTCCGTACAGTGTGCGGAGGCGGTCAAAAAAGCAAACAGGATGTTAGGGATCATTAAAAAGGGGATAGAAAATAAGACTGCAAATGTATTATTGCCCTTATATAAATCCATGGTACGCCCACATCTCGAATACTGTGTACAGATGTGGTCTCCTCATCTCAAAAAAGATATTCTAGCACTAGAAAAGGTTCAGAAAAGGGCAACTAAAATGATTAGGGGTTTGGAGAGTGCCTCGTATGAGGAACGATTGAAAAGGCTGGGCCTCTTCAGCTTGGAAAAGAGGAGACTGAGGGGGGACATGATAGAAGTATATAAAATTATGACTGATGTGGAAAAAGTGGACAAGGAAAAGTTGTTTAAATACTCCCATAATACAAGAACCAGGGGTCACCAAATGAAACTGATAGGTAGCAGGTTCAAAACAAATAAAAGGAAGTTCTTCTTCACACAACGCACAGTCAACTTGTGGAACTCCTTACCTGAGGAGGTTGTGAAGGCTGGGACTATAACAATATTTAAAAGGGAACTGGATAAGTTCATGGTGGCTAAGTCCATAAATGGCTATTAGCCAGAAAGGGGTTAAGAATGGTGTCCCTAGCCTCTGTTTATCAGAGGATGGAGACGGATGGCAGGAGAGTGATCACTTGATCATTGCCTGTTAGGTTCACTCCCTCTGGGGCACCTGGGCACTGGCCACTGTCGGTAGACAGATACTGGGCTAGATGGACCTCTGGTCTGACCCAGTACGGCCTTTCTTATGTTCTTATGTTCTTATGAATAAGTAAAAAGAATTGGTTTCAGGAATTATGCCACATGAATGTTAGGTTAGCCTCTTTAGTGCCCGGTATTCAAACTTTAGAGAACTGCATCCAACAAGGTTAAAGAAGAGGAGGTTCTGTATATAAATTGCTGTAGCCATTATGTACAAGGATAAGGAAAAGGAGGTCTCACAGCAGTAAAACTAGGAAATGAAATGGCCATAAATACTTTACAGTATGACTGTGATAGTAAATCAGCTCAGCATGGAAAATTGGCAGCAATTATCTGTGTGTAGATGGAAAAAAAAGTGATCTTATTCTAGACTTACCATAGTTCTGGACTCAGAGTGGTTATTTAGAGGAGCTGTGCTAGTGCTAACCTGATGGGATACTGATGGAGGAGAGATTCAATTCCAAACTACGGTGCAAATGATGAATAATATTGCCAAAGAGCTTGACAAAGTGGGCATAGTTATAATTCAGGCACAGTGGGGAAAAAAGGGTTCCTGGTGGGGAAAAAAATCAGGTTCCCGACCTAGCAGCCAAAGATGCAGCAGTTACTGGCCGTGGGAGATAGCTTTGGAAGCTATCCCAATAGTGGCTCTTCCTCAAGGCCAGCAACACAAGAAGCTAAAGTGGAACAGCTATAAAGCATTCATAAACAGGATTTGGAGGTAGGGCCACATTAGGAGCAAACTGGAGCCAGGGAGTGAATAGAGAAGGTCAGGATTTAGTAACAGAGCATACACTCCTATGTGTAAAATCAGAAAAGGGTTTGGAATGGATAGTACTATGGGATGTGCTAAATGACCTGCTATTATGGGTACGTGGGTCCACTGTGGCTCATCACCTCAAACAGGCAGAAGTCAAAGACAATTTTGCAAAAATCGGGTAGTAACCTAAATGGAAAAGGAATCTGAGCAAGTTTCTTGAGGCTTGCCTATTCTGTACCTGACACAATCCAGTTAACAAAAAAGATAGAGGAGCTCTTATGAGACAGGCACCCAGAGATCCCTGGGAACAAATTCAATAGGCTATACAGGGAAATTGCCCTTAGTACCAAGGAGTAGCAAATACATGCTGGCTGTTGTGAATGGTTTTTCACACTGGGTGGAGGCTTTCTCAATTAAAAAAGGACTGTCCTAATTATGGCAAAACAGTTGATGTATTTTGCAGGTGTGGGGGGAAGCCTAACCACGTGTACAAGTGTTGCAGATGCAAAAGAGCATGGTGGCAACAGGTGAGGTGGAAGTACGAAAAAGACCACAAGGTGTTTGTCAGTAATAAAGGAGACCTGACTGAGCATAAAGCCAGATGTAAAGTCATAATGCAGGATTGGGCTCCCTACCACCCATTCCCACAGGCAAAGTGGTTTGGGCCATGCTTAGAGCTGAATCAACTTGGCCCCTACACATATATATCAGACCTGGGAAATAAAGGGGAAAGATGAGTTCATTCAAATCAACTTGAAGCACATTAAGCTAAGTTTAAAAAAAAAAAAGGGGGGGCAAGAAATGGGTTCTTCCCTTTTTGTCTTGCAAATTTGCAACTATAAAATGGTGAAGGTGTACCATATTGTATATCCTAATGTGTAGGGTGTGGTTCCAAGGTTCAGAAACACTCCACTGGGTAGTTTCCCTATCACAAACCACCACAGAAGTATGACAGACTCCAGCTGCACAGTGAGATTGAATGGAAAAAAGATCTACACCCCACCATCTAGGGCTAAATAGAATCGATCAACCTTTCTGAAAAATATGGCTTGTTCAGACATTGGGGCAGGATCTGATGGAGTTAAAGAACTACAAGGGATGGGTCTGGATGATAGCTGTGGGCCAAAATGGAAGGAAATTGATTTCTCACTCAAAGGCAATACTTTGTTCACTGTTTCTACTGTTGGCTTTTGTATTGTGAACTAAGGGAAGGCATGATCCACCACCAAGGGGATTTTGGTATCAGATGTTCTGATAAATTCAGTAAGGATAATGGGGAACTAGAAGCAGAAGAGGTGTGAGTTCAAGATGGTGATATTTTAACTTTGACAAAGTAACTGTAACAATGTAAAGATGCTGCAGCAGGTAAAGGGATAACAGGTCGCAGCCAATCACATAGCTGCTGAAGGCAGAGTATAATAAGAAAAGGAAGTTGGGGAAATGGTGTGTCCTCTCTTGGCTGACTGAAAAGACATAAGTCAGGGCATTTTTGCCTCGTGTTTTTCAGCTGACTTCAGACCCCATAGTGGATAATAAAACAGTCCTGAGAAAAAGGCCTTAAAAGGACCGAAGCTTCGAGCTTTATTTCCTTCCCTGGCGGGTGAAACTGCTCACCAGCTAATAGTAACCTAGCATTGACCAGGAAAGTTTATCAAGAACGCAGAATAAGGATTACAATGTCACACTAGTCTGGCAGCCTTGGGCTATATCTCTGTGCTTTGTTATAGAACCTTTAGAGCTAGAAGGCCACTGTGGCAAAGCAGCTCCCCACTTCTACCAGATAATGGCTGCTCCCTTTGCCGTGATGGGCCTGGAGTAGATCTGCCCCACCCTGGATGAGTTTTTCTTTTTTGTCTTCTCCCCTCAGTGTCCCTCCATAGTGTACTCAAGCTGGGACTTAGTCTAGGTCTATTGGGCATCCCCAGGAACAGTATTTTGATCAGTGCTCAGGACCTTCTCCAGAGAACTACCTTTTGGCAGTTCCTTCAGTAGAACCTTGGCTGTAGTGGTCTCACCCTGAATGGGGGTCAGAGATAGATTAGTTCTTCCCGCAAGCTGGTCCTCTGTGCTGTTCCCCTTCTGGAGAGAATTACTAACTCCTATTTTGGGGAAAAGCTCCTGCTGCTACTGCTGTTATCAGCCTCCTGAGACTTGTCACTCTCTCTCTCTGGTCCTAGCAGAGGTGTGGTTTTAATAAGCCTGGAGTAGCCCTTGATTATGGTCAGGTGCCTCTAATTGCCCTGCCTGCTGGAAGAAGGGTCTTCGGCATTCTAGGGCTGACATACCTCCCCTCAAATACTCTTCTGTAGCCATTTGGCCTCACTTTACCACCCTATTTGTAGAATTATACATAACACAGTTGTATATGGCGTTTGATCTGCTTCTGTGCAAGTCCAGAGAGGGAGTATTACCATTTTATGTTCACAAGGAACAAGATTGCACCTACATACATTAGAGACAGAAAAGACTGTGGGGTATCTGATTAAATGATTACTAAGTATTAGTAATTGACTGCATGCTGTGTGTTTCCCAAGGCATAGACAAAAAAGCAATCTCTGCCACAAAGAATTGTTGTAATAAATGAGCCTATAAATTTACCCTAATTGTAAGCTTAATTGTAAAAGATGTAATAATTTATAAAATATTTCAGTAACCTATAACAACAAATGTTGATGGAAAGTAGGCCAAGTTGCCTTTAATAATGAATGTTATGAGCTGTGCAAAGAGAATCAGACAGAAAGACTAAATTGCAAACAAACCAATCCAAACAAAAAAAAATAACATTCATATAAGGACTATGTTAAAATCATGCTTGCTTAAAAGCAAAAGATGTGAAACGAAACATTAAGCAAAACTGAAGTGTTGAACATAGACCTAATTGGTGGAGAAAATAATGGTCAATATCCTTTATAATGATAGAATAGTCTATTTCCCTCATCAGTTCCTTTGGGAGAGAATAAGGAAGAACAGACAGAGGCTACTGAACACGCTTCACCATCACTTGGGACTAAGGGACCAGATAGCAACTGTGAAAAACTGAGACAAGGAGTAGGGGGTAATAGGTGCCTATCTAAGACAAAGCTCCAAATATCAGGACTGCCCTCATAACATGAGGACATCCTATTTGGGACCCCAGACCTTTGTTCTAATCCAAGGGATGTTCTGACCAGCCTGCGTCTGTCAAGGCTTCTTCCCCACCCTGGCACTTGGAGTGCAGAAGTGAGGGCTTGCAAAAGGCCTTAAAACCACTGGGCCTAAAGCCTTGTCCTAAAACTTATGTATTCCTTATGTCCTTAATGGCTCATCAGGTTTCTCTCTGGGCCCATTGTACCTGGCAGCTTCCTTAACATTAAGGACACAATGGTTGTAGACAGCCTGTCTCGGGTGTTTACACAGAATCACACAAGTTAAAGTATAGGTATAACACCAAATTCCTAACTTCTTATACAAATACAATTCCTAGACATAAACTATATAATCATTCCCACAAATTACTACCTTTCTATTGATACCAAACATGACATAGTTTCTATGGCTTATAGCATATGAGATATTAATAGGAAATAATATCATAAATGGTTCCCTAAATCTGGACAGCATCACACCCTCCCCACATGCCTTGCCAGGGTCCCTGTCCCCCTTTACCCCATTGCACACAAGGGGTGCCCCCCCTGCCACCGTGGACCTGCCCAAGGTCCCCTAGCTCCTAGAAGTCGACCTAGGCGTCCAGTGTGGACGCTCTAGGTCGACTTTGTAAGTTCCCCTTTAAGTCGACTTTAATTTTAAGTGTAGACTTAATCAAAGTAGACTTAACCAAAGTCGACTTAAAATTACAAGTGTAGACATAGCCACAGAGAGTTGCTTCTCTAGGGTTAACTTGGGTTGTTACAGGATGGCTGGGGGTTACATGTGCTCAGCACAGAGGAATCCAAAAAGAACCAAAACAAAGAAAATACCCTGAACGTGTCTAGCTAAACATCCTCTGTTCTACTCACACTTGGTCAGTTACCAATCTGGACCTTTCTTAAACAGGGATGTCCTTGGATTCTCCCCAGGCCTGACTGCCTGGCCTCCTCCTGCTCCTTCCAGGAGCTCTGCTCCCACCAAACAGGAACTAGGCAGGGCTGTTGCTCCAATTAAAAAACCTGCACTCTGTTCCTATTGGCTCTCCTGGGACTCCTCTAGGACTCACTGCTAACCCTTGTTAACCTTTTCCCTCCCAAAGTTACTACACTAGCTATGGTATGTAACCTATAGTTTAAATCACCTTCTGTACCAGTTGACTGGAGAAGAGGTAGTATGATGCCAATTTTTGAAAAAGACTTGCTAGGCAATACCAGTAATTACAGGCTGGTAAACCTAACTTCATTACCAGGCAAATTGGTTGAAACTATAGTAAAGAACAAAATTACCGTATTTTTCGGACTATAAGACGCACTTTTTCCCCCCCAAAGTGGGGAGAAAATGAGGGTGCGTCTTATAGTCCGAATGCTGTCCAGCAAACAGTGTTCCCGCCAGGGGGCGTTGCTGGATAGCAAAAAGATCCAGGGCTGTAGCCCTCCAGCCCACTCCCTGGCCAAGCCACTAGGCCCCTCCCCCAGTTCACAACCCCACACCCGCCCGGCTCCCAGCTCGGTCTCTCGCCCGGTCCCTCGCCCGGCTCCCAGCTCGGGCCCCTCGCCCAGCTCCCAGCTCGGCCCCCCGCCTGGTCCCTTGCCCGGCTCCCAGCTCAGCCCCTCGCCCGGCCCCCCGCCCGGCTCCCAGCTCGGCCCCCCGCCCGGCCTCCCGCCCGGCTCCCAGCTCGGCCCCTCGCCCGGTCCCTCGCCCGGCTCCCAGCTCAGCCCCTCGCCCGGCCCCCCGCCCGGCTCCCAGCTCGGCCCCCCGCCCGGCCTCCCGCCCGGCTCCCAGCTCGGCCCCTCGCCCGGTCCCTCGCCCGGCTCCCAGCTCAGCCCCTCGCCCGGCCCCCCGCCCGGCTCCCAGCTCGGCCCCCCGCCCGGCCTCCCGCCCGGCTCCCAGCTCGGCCCCTCGCCCGGTCCCTCGCCCGGCTCCCAGCTCAGCCCCTCGCCCGGCCCCCC
>ML685851.1:9817480-9844292 GCA_007922175.1 Pelusios castaneus
TCTTTCTTTCTTTCTTTCTTTCTTTCTTTCTTTCTTTCTTTCTTTCTTTCTTTCCTCTTCCTTCCTTCTTTCTTTGCTTCCTTCCTTTCCCTTCCTTCTCTTTTTTCTTTCTCTCTTTCTTCTTTCTTTCTTTGCTTCCTTCCTTCCTTTCTCTTCCTTCTCTTCTTTCCTTCCTCTTTCTTTCTTTCTTTCTTTCTTTCTTTCTTTCTTTCTTTCTTTCTTTCTTTCCCTTTCTCTTCCTTCCTTCTTTCTCTCCCTTTCTCTTCCTTCCTTTTTCTTTCCTTCTTTCTCTCCTTTGCTTTCCTTCTTGCTCTTTGCCTTCCTTTTTTCTTTCTTCCTCTCTTTCTCTTCCTTTCTCTTTTTCCTTCTTTGTCTTCCTTTTTCTTTCCTTTTTTCTTTCTTTCTCTTCTTTCCTCCTTCTTTCCTCTTCTTTCCTTCTCTCTTTCTTTTTCTCTTCCCTTCCTTTTCTCTTCTTTGCCTTCCTTTCTCTTTCCTTCCTTTTCTCTTCTATTTAGTTTACTGGTACTATTTGGTTCAGAATATTTTTTTCTTGTTTTTCTGCTCTAAAAACTGGGTGCGTCTTATGGTCAGGTGCGTCTTATGGTCCGAAAAATACGGTATCAGATATATAGATGAAAACAATTTGTTGGGGAAGAGTAAGCATGGGTTTTGTAAAGACAAATCATGTCTCACTAATCTACTAGAATTTCTTGAGGGGGGTCAAGAAGTATGTAGACAAGGTTGATCCAGTAGATATAATGTACTTAGATTTTCAGAAAGCCTTTGACAAAGTCTATCACCAATGGCTCTTAAGCAAAATAAGCAACCATGGGAAAAGAGGGAAGGGTCTCTCCTGGATAGTAGCGGGTTAAAAATAAGAAACAAAGGGTAGGAATAAATGGGTCAGTTTTCAGAATGGAGACAGGTAAACAGTGGTGTCCCCAGGGGTCTGTACTGAGACCAACGCTGTTCATTTTATTCATAAATAATCTGGAGAAAGGGATAAACAATAAGGTGGCAACATCTGCAGATGATACAAAACTCTTCAAGATAGTTAAGGCCAAATCAGTCTGTGAAGAGTGCACTTTGGAAAATAAATTCCCAAGTATACATATAAAATGATGGGTCTAAATTAGAGTGAGATCTTGGAGTCATTGTGGATAGTTCTCTGAAAACACCCACTCAGTGTGCAGTGACAGTCAAAAAAGCTAACAAAATGTTGGGAATTATTAGGATATGGTAGATAATATGACAGAAAATATCATATTGCCTCTTTATATATCCATGCTATGCCCAGATCTTGAATACTGTGTACAGATCTGCTTGCCCATCTCAAAAAAGATATATTGGAACCAGAAAAGGGAAACAAAAATGATTAGGGGTATGGAAAAGTTTCCATATGAGAAGAGATTAATAGGACTTAGACTTTTCATATTGAAAAAACATGACTAAAAAGGATATGACATTGATCTATAAAATTATGACTTCTGTGGAATAAGTGAATAAGGAAATGTTACTTACTCCTCCTAAAACACAAGAACTGGGGGGTCACCAAATGAAATTAATAAGCTTCAGGTTTAAAACAAACAAAAGGGAGTATTTCTTCACATGATACACAATCAACCTGTGGAACTTCTTGCCAGAGTATGTTGTGAAGACCAAGACTATAACGGAGTTCAAAAAAGAACTAGATAAGTTCAGGGAGGACAGACCCATCAATGGCTATTAGCCAGGATAGGCAGGGCACACTATGTTTGCCAGGAGCTAGGAAACAGTGATGGGATGTATTACTTGATGATTACCTGGTCTTTTTATTTCCCCTGAATCACCTGTCATCTAGTACAGTCAGAATATAGGATACTGGGCTGAATAGACCATTGTCTGACCCCTTATATGCATTCTTATGAACTTAGAATTTGCATTTAATGAAAAATTTTAACATTTAAAAATTTTGTTTCAATTTAGAACAAAGGAAGATTTTTTTTAAATTGTTTTGAAAATTCTGTTTCAGAAAAGGTTTAAAATTTTAAATTTTCATTTCAGATTTGTCTTTTTATTCCCATAATACTTTTAGTATATCACAATATATTAAACGGCCTCCTGTTTGTGATTAAATTAAACAGTTTTAGATTTTGAAAATTTGAACAAGAAAAGAGCATGAGAAGTCAGTTTACTAATTAGAGGAGCCATTGTTTTCAATATCCTTATAATAGACTGGAATACTTTTTACAAGATACTGAAAACAGCTGCTCTGCTAATTAGTTCACTAAATGTTTACATTCTTTTCTTGTTCTAAGTGTTCAAACAGGAAACATTTTTATTTAGAAGATAAGATGCCATAATACTAAGCAGCAGCTTCCCTTAAGGATTTTAAAAATAAAAATGATTTCTGTTCTTATGTCATAATATATGTCATGAAATGATGTAAAAATGAAATGAACCTATGAAAATGAATTTTTCAAATTTTTTCTGAAATTTTTTCCAATTTTTTCTTCATTGAAAAACATTTTTTTTTGGAAAGGGGATTTTTTTTTCAAAATTTATGATTTCATTTTTTAAAAAATTTAAAAATTTTTTTTTCAAAATGTCATTTGCTGATGGAAAACTGTTTTAATGAAAAATTTCTAACCAGCTATAAGCTAAGGTTTGTCTTCACACAGATTTTGTGCTGGTTTAAGGTTTAAACTGATGTAATTAAAATGGTACAACATCTAATGTGGGGTGAATGCAGTTATAGCTGTATGAAAGTGCTTACGCTAATATAGCTTGTTCCCCTAAATTTACAGGAATAAGCTACATTTGTATAAGGCACTGTTATGGTGGCAGCTATACTGATTGGTCCATTTGGGGTAGGGTGTGAATATTTTCCAAAATAGTTCAATAACATTTTTATACCAAATAGTTCAATTAATATAAAAACATATTTGGACCAGGCCTAAGAAAGCTTATGAGAAAAACAAATGGTCTACCTTTATGATGTCTATTTCTGTATGAAATAATTTTTAGAACTGGCCAAAAATGGAAATCTTTTTCTGGCTGGCAGGGAGAGGGGGAGTGGAGAGAAACATCTATTTATTTAATTTATTTATTTATTTAAAATCATGCCCAACTGGAATGAAAAGTCAAAAACATGAATTTTTTTCCTAGGAAGGATTTCCAGAAAAATTATGTTTCATGAAAATAAAGAGGGTTGGGTTTTTTTGTTTTTTGTTTTTTCTGTCTGACTGTCTGCCTGGACTGCCTGGACTGCCTGGACTGCCTGTTGTCAATTACCCTGTCTTATTTCAGGCAGAAGAAATGAAAATGAAAAATCAATTGATTTTATTTTATTTTTTGCAAAACTAAGATTTTGCCATGGAAAACTTTAATTTTACAAAAAGGACTTTTTCCACTGGTAAGCTATTCTAATGGAAAATTCCTAACCAGCTCTACTAAAGTTCATAGAATGCCATCCAAACTGGAAACTATCTGATGGTGATTTATCAAGTCAGTTTCAGCCTGAGGCATGCTTAAACTAATAATTATTTAAGAGGACAGTGAAGAGCCAGACAAGTATGTAGTCTTTCATTGCACATATTGAACATGTCTTTGGAAAGACTAACTGCATTTGAAACTAATTCTTATTGCACTTCTGGAACATATTCTAATTTTGGAGCTGTCCACAGGATCAAGTATCAAATCCAAGGAGAGGGAACATAAACAGGTTTATTATGTTTATGATGTGTGTGTCTAAATAGCAGTGATTGCAAGATCGGGTTTGCATTTAATTGTAAAAAAAGGTTTGCTTTCTTCAACTGAATTCAGTGTCTTTTGGTATTTGAGGCATTAACAAAAATAAAAATGTTTGGTTAAGTATTGCAAACACTGCTATGTGTTTTGGGAAGAGTTGCCTGAGGGTAATTCATTTTTATAGCAATATAAAAGCAATTTATATCCTCACAGATTCATTTACAAAATGCGTATTATTGAATATTGACATACTAATTAAATTAGTTGCAAGTGCAGTGTAATTTTTAATCATTTTAATATGTTTTTCTTCAGCGTTTTGTTCAGTACTGGAACAGTCTCTTGTATATGTGTCAAAGGGATTTCTGAGCCTTTAAAAACCTTTGGCTATGTCTACACTTGCACTTTTAAGTCGACTTAGTTAAGTCGACTTAGTGTGTCTACACTTAAAATTAAAGTCGACTTAAAGGGGAACTTACAAAGTCGACCTAGAGCGTCCACACTAGATGCTCTAGGTCGACTTTGTGGGGCTAGGGGGACCTTGGGCAGGTGCACGGTGGCGGGGGGGGAGCACCCCCTGTGTACAATGGGGCAAAGGGGGACAGGGACCCTGGCAGGGCAGAGCCCTGTGTGTGACACTGTCTGGATTTAGGGAAGCATTTATGATATTATTTCCTATGGATATCTCATAAATGCTATAATCCATAGGAACTATGTCATGTTTGTTATCAATAGAAAGGTAGTAATTTTCTGGGAATGATTATATAGTTTATGTCTAGGAATTCTATTTTGATTAGAAATTAAGAATTTGATGTTATATCCATACTTTAACTTGTGTCATTCTGGAGAAATGTCTTAGACGGGAGGGTGTGAACAACCATTGTCTCCTTAATGTTTAGGAATTTTCCAGGTAGAATGGTCCCAGGGAGTATCCTGATGAGCCATTGAGGACATAAAGAATACAACCATTGTATCCTTAATGGCTCATCAGTTTAAATAATATCATAAATGCTTCCCTAAATCCAGACAGTGTCACACTGTGCCCACATGCCCTGCCCTTTGGGGGGGCATGCCAGGCTCCCCCTGTGCCCCCCCCCGGCAGGGAGGGCATTGGTGGTGTCCTGGGGTAGCCCTAAGTCGACATAGGGCTACCCCAGGGCTACACTGGCTTAATTTGACTTTAAAAAGTCGAATTAAGCCTTAGGTTGAGTAGAAAGGTGGTTTAATAAAGTCGACTTAATTTTCATTAAGTCGACTTAAGCAAGCTGCTTAAGTCGACTTAAGCAAAGTGTAGTGTAGACGCAGGGCACATTAAGTCAACTTAAGCCAAGCTTAAGTCAACTTAATTTACCAGTGTAGATGCAGCCTTTGTGTTTTGGTGAAGGAATTCTACCGAATGACAACAAACTTCCTGTAAAAGACATAACCACTTGTAAGAAACAAGGAATATTAGAGTAGTAGGGAACATCCATAGCCAAACTTTGCCCTCAGAAGAACAAATCTCCGTGTGGTCAATGGGTGTCAGGGACTAGCACATGAGCAGTCTAACCTGGTGGCTAGAGCCAGAGTCTGGCCCAGTTGTTAAAATAATGGTTGAAGCCAGAAAGAGGAAGTTTGAGACAAGCCATCAGGAACCAAGGAACAAGCCAAGGGGCAGGGCTGGAGTCAGGAACTGGACAAGGGTGCAGAGTTGGAGCAGAATGGAACCAGACGGGGGCAAGGCTGGGAACAAGGTAGACACAGAGGTGATCACAGCTACAGGCATAAGTGTTTTACAGTCTATAACCTGCCACAGATAAAGCGATTAAATGCAGACCTGTTGGCTCCTTGACACCACGTGCAGATTACAACATGGGCCTATGGGGCCACTGGCTGGGAGAGCCCCTGCTTTGCCAGAGATGGAGGGACAGAGCTGCCATGGACCAGAGGCTGGGCTCTGTGTTCCCACCCCATCGTCCCACTCCTGGGCCGGGGCAAGCTGGCGCATGGTCGCTCCACTCCGGGGGCAAGGCCGGCTGGTGTGCTGTATGGCCTCGATGCCTTCTTCACCAGAAGTCACACCACATGCCAGCTGGACCCACTGCCCCAGGGCAGACCAGCCAGACCAGGGCTGGGGCCAGTGTAGAGAGTGGTCTCTGGCCCCAGGGCCCCATCCTTGCGCTGGCCTGCCCTCAGGCTCCCATGGTTGGGGACTGGGGCCCAAGGCTGGAGGGGGGCCACTAGTAGGAGGCTGAAGACCTAGACTGGAGAGGTAGGGTGCAGCCCAGGGTCATGAGACCCCTTAATCCAGCCCTGCTTGACATGGCCAACTGGATTTATTAACCTGCTTGAGGATTGAGTATCTAGTCTCAGGTTGAGCTGAGAGAATTAAAGCCCATTGTTTCTGACAATGGGACTGGCATGTGTATGTCTGAGAATTTTGATCCTGTATATTTGCACACCGCTAGTAGACATTCTTAAACATAGCACTATGTGATTAAGCACCAAAGTAGAAGTAAACAGCAGAGGAGAGGAGGCTGGTAGAGAAGAAGTTAGATGAAATATATTTGCAAAAGAAAGAGAGGGGGTGGTTTTACCTGTAAGCCAGTACTTTCTGCAGAGAAAAAAATCTGTCATGTGTTGTGGTTCTATAATAAAAGACAAGTACGCTAGCGCTCCAAGAGCTCTTTCCAAAAGCACATTGGAATGATACATTCTGCAGGTGTTAGACACGGGCAACACTTTCATTTTCAGAATGAGAATTCTCTTGAAATAATATTTTGGAGAAATTGTTTCCTTTTGGCTTTCAGGCATCAGACTCGGGCGCTTTCATGCTCTCATTCAGTCAAATGAAAAGGTAAATAGTCTTCATTTAAAACAATCACAGATCAAAACACTGAAGTAGCTACATGAAATCAACAGAGCTAGACCAATTTACATTAGATAAGGGTCTGGCCCTCTGGAGCCAAACATCCTTGAATTTTAGGGAAATTTGGATAAGAATTTGTATTTAGCTGACATCTATCTCTATTGCTAGCTATAAAATAGAGAGCCTCCACTGGTCCCTGACATTTCAGGAATCTTTGGATCCACAAGCAAACTTTAACAATCAGATCCACCTGTATTTGTCACATTCACTGTGATGTGAAACCACTATATCTATGGTGTGGAAATCCCCTACACTTAAAAAAAAAAAAAAAAAAAAAAATCAGTTCATTCTAATAACTCTCTGCCAGAAGGATTGGCATATTGTTTATCTTTGGAAGAGAACAAGTAACTTTAAGTTTGTGGGCCAAGTCCATTCCTTGCTTATACATTTACACCAGAGATTAATCTGGTCAGGTCAGTTTCATGACTTTGTACCAGCTGCAGGTGTAAAACTACCTGGGTTCCTTTGCCAGGATAGAAGGAAATGATAGCCAGTACAAATACCAGCAACAAGAGGAGAGCTGCATGAGCTCTTTGAATGAATATTGATTTATTTTTATTGTTTATGATGGTGTTTCAAGAAGTGTTGTGTGCATAGAAATACATTTTAAAAAGGAAATCATTCCATTTTGTAACTTGTAATTTCATGGTATTTATTTTTTTATTACTGTTATTGCTCAGTAGATTTAAATGTTTGTTTGCATACCCCATGAAGACTGAGTCTATCACAAAAAGGTGGATTGCAAGAGAAGGGATTTAGAAGCATTGAGGTACGTGGAAGATTTCCAGTTGCATTATGAGCAGAAATTATACAACTAATTTCCATGCTCAGCTAACAGACACATCAGCATATACCTGAAATGTGTGAGAACTGTTTTGCATGGGTGCATCTACACTGGCACCTTAGGTCGACCTAAGGATGCTTAAGTTGACCTACAGAACTCTGGGTCCACACTGGGCACTTGGTAAGTCACCTTAAGCGCTTTCTTAAATCGACTTAATAGCACCACCTCTGAAGGTCAACTTAAGGCTTAAGTTGACCATATTAGTCGATTTAAGTCGACTTAAAGCCAGTGTAGATGGGTATGTCTACACTGGAGGCTCTGTTAAGTCAACTTAACAAGGTCTACTTAAGTCGACCTTAAGTGTAGACATTCCATTAAGTCGAATTAACAAAGTCTACCTTGTTAAGCCGACTTAACAGAGTTGACTTAACTTAATAAGTGTAGACATAGCTTATGTCAGGGGTTCCCAACCTTTTTGGTTCGAGGGCCACAAATATAAATTTTAGAACCCTGAGGGGCTACCAGTCTATTTAATTAAATTTACATTAAAATTAAATGAATTAAATTCAAATGAAATTTTAATTAAAATTAATTAAATCAATTAATAACATGTAAATAATTTTTTAATTAAATAGACTAATGGCCCTTCAGGGTTGTGAAAATTATGGTTGTGGCCCATGAGCCAATTTATTTTTTTTTAATTTGAAAAAAAAAAAAAGTTTTTTTTGTTTCTAGAAAGGGGGAGGCTGGATGCTCATGAACAGGTCTAGTGTGTGTGGGCAGGCATTTTTTGGGCCCCAGCAACAGCGAGGCCCACGTTTCCACTCTCATCCTCTGCTGTGACTGTGCCACACTGTGGCCACTCCCCAGCAGCCAGCATGTCCACAGCCGCGCCAGGCCACCTCCCCCTCCCAGCCATGCCATGCTGGCCTGCACCCCCCAAAGCATGCTCCCCAGCTGTGCCGTGGTGTGCCGAGCCAGCCCGCGCCCTCCCCTCCACCACACGCCTCCCAGCCATGCTGGCCCGTAGTCCCGCCCGCAGCCCCTGGAACCCTGGCCAGGACTGGAGAGGAGTCGGGTGGCCGCAGCAGGGCTCTCACCTGCATGCTGGGACTGGGTCCCAGCCAGCAGCCGGTCAGCGCATTTTAAAAAGCCCCGGGGGCCACTTTTGGCCCCCGGGCCAGTGTTTGTTAACTCCTGGCCTATGTGCTTGGCTGTGTTCTACTACTGTAGAAAGATCGTCTCCAGAGTCAGCCACTTACTGGGTTCAATTTATAAACCCTTAGCTTTGTTTAATAATCATGAGTTTTGAATATTTATTACGGTAGCACCTAGCAGCCAACGTGCCATTGTTCTAGGCACTGTACAAAGATGATGTACCACAACTTCATGGTCTCCTTATTCAGGCATTTGCACCAGTAAGCACTTAGAATCCGCATAATAATGACCCAGCCATGAGCTCTGTAAAAGCAGAACTATTTCTGTTTGTTACCAGAAGAGGGGACATAGGCGGTTCCCCTTCTGATGATGACATTGCCCTTCAAAACTAGTTTTGTTTTCTATGTGAAGCAGGAAATGGACCAACCACTGAACTTCTGTAATGTTGTTACTTGCGGTGTTCCAATAAATTCTGTGAGTATTTAATGCCATCTCAAAGTTGCTTGAACCAGGGATCCTTCCCCTCTGGGACAAGCCACACCCTCTCAGGCATGTGGGGGGGTATGAGCCAATCAACGCTCCCTCACCTAGCCAGCACAATAACTGTCAGCAGACAGGAAAGACTTTTCTAGAGCAGTGGTCCTCAAGCTTTTGCAGGTCGTGGCACACTTGGCAGCATATTGTGACTTTACAAGACACACTAGCCCACCCACCCCAGGCCAAAGCTAGCCATCTCCCTGGCTCTCCATGTCACGCTTACCACTGTGTTGCGACACAATAATGTGTCCTGATACAGTGGTTGAGAACTATTGTTCTAGAGAACAGTCTGCTACTGCTAATGTAATTCCGGTTCAAAGGCCCCAGCTGCAGCTGCTGATCTTTGCTGCTGTTAGCTTGAGTGACCAGATGGCTCCTCCCATGTGTTTCTTTCTCCTCTAAGCTCATGAGGCTGGGGGCAGGGTGGTGGTGAAAGTATGAAGCTTGCTGCCCTGAGAAGGTGGGAGGTACTCTTCCCTGCACGGTTTTTGCTCTGGGGCTAGGTCATGTGCATCCATTTGTTTTGAAGATGGGTTCTTTTAAAACCTTCACTTATTTCTGCAGAAATATAGCCTTCAGTAAGCTGACGTAATTGCTCTCTGTCTGATAGAATACAGAATAATGGCGAGTGGATGAAGGAGTTGAAAACAGTCCAATGCCCAAATGTTCCTCTCTCTATGACTCTTTCAGTTTTCACCTCACTTATCACCGCCAACTGAGCAGATGTCCAAGAAAGAAGTTTCTCTCTCTCCCATGGAATATATTGTAAGATCTCTCTGTAGCTGGTTCTGTAGACTAAAAACACCAGGATGAATCCTCCGTCTTCTTAGGAATGCAGACATCTCATCCTGATGGATCCAAGTTTCAGTTCAAACCCTTCTCTAGCAATGACATGTGGAAGCTGTAGAGAAAGATACAACTTCTGGAACATTCAAGAAAAAGAAGAAAATGAAAATAACAGCTAAAGATGCATTGTCCATTCCAGAACTAAATGTTAAATGCCAGTTCAAATTTGAGGTTTGGACTTCTATCTTAATATTGTCAGCATTTGAAATGAGGTGGCAAGTTTTTCATCTTCCTGTCTCCATGCTCACTTGTCCCCTACTTCATCCTAGTTCCCCAGCAGCCTGCACTCACTGTCGCTGTATTCTGGGAAGTGGCCCATAAGTCCATGCTGGTTCCTGGGCTTTCCAGCGAGGTACCAACTTCAGGATTGTCAAGCCAGTCTCTCCCCCCGATTCATCCCACCCCCATGCCCTACAGTCCAGTTGGAAGCATCTTCAAGGTGTAGTAATTGGCCCAAAGCTGTCCACCTGTGCAGAGCAGTAGGGAAAGGCACAGTACAAGCTGCTAGCAAACCTTGCCATGATCAAAACAAACTCCCAGAAGCCCTTGTGCAATTCATTGCTTTTTGAATCCTGAAGCCAAAATTGATATTAAGTATTATGCTACCAGTAGATACAATGGAGATACCTTTAACAAATGAGATACAAGAAGGATCTAGAGTTTTCAGGTGTTCTGGTCTAGTATTCCCATTTGGGTACTTTTCTAGAATCAGGGTTTTGTGGGGGGTTTTTTTCCCCTCTAGAATGAACCAAAATGAGACTGTTATCTGATTCCAGAATAAGAGCTACACCTTTCAAGGGATGGAAGAAAGGAATTGAGATGCTGCAACGTTAATCAGGGTCAGAGAAGCATGACCACTATTGCTCATTGTGAAGTATACCTACATGTGATTGTTATTCACTGTACATTAATGTAACCACAAATATTGACATGGGGATTATGGAAAACATTATGCACTAGCAATGTATTTGGTTTTTAAAATGAATTACTTAGGAACCAATATAAACAAACAATTGAAAAATGAGGCTAAAGATATTTGAAGACTAGATATTTCCAAAAAATTTCTGAAGAATCAGTGAAATGAGGACTGCTAAATTTAAATGTAAGGAGCAGGGTCAACGTTAGAAAAATGGTTACAGCATCGTAATTTATTTAATTCTTGTTCCTAAATGCTGCCAGTGGGCATTTTCTTTGTAAATGTTGAAAGCAAACTCTCATCTTGTTTGTGACAAAGTACAAAAAAAACCCAACCCCAGATTAAAATTAATCAAGTTATATGTTTGCCATAAACAATAAAAGTTGAAAATGCCAAATATAAAATTATATCAAATAGCTTTTACTGCAGCAGAGATAAATACTTTACAATTACAAAATGGAATATCAAAGTCCTTTGGGGAATGGAATAGACACACAGGAGACTGCTTTAGTTTAATCATGTAAAGATTTACACTCCAATAAGCTAAGGGCCTAATTCTCCTCTCATTTACAGTTTAATCAGGAGAAACTCCAGATATTTCAGTGCAATTACTCCTATGTAAAACTATTATTAGAGGAGAATTGGGTCTCATATGAGGAAAACATACAGATGTTATGATGGTGGGTGCTATTATAAGAACTTAGATAAAATTAGATAGAAGTAGACTGAAGAACAAAATTACCCGTAAGTAACTCTGGACCATATTATATATTATAGGTGAGGCTGGTAGTGGCTGCCTATTATTAAAGTTGGTTGATGCTTCCTATTACGAGATCCTATTTGAGTTGTTTATAAATTTGTCAACCATTAGCCATTCAGGCTAAAATTTTATATGCTATGTGTCTGCGTCAGGCTGAAATGTTCTGGAAAATTTTGGCTACAAAAGTTCAGATGATTCTGAGAAAGAGCTAGGAAAAAATTACAAGTGATCAGCAGCAGACACCAGATCTCAGGTCAGTTGCCCAGAAAATGAAGAACATATAACTTGTGACCATCTCTGAAAAGGTTGGTTAAAGCAACTTGCTTGGTATCACACAGGAATCTGTAGCAGAGGCAGGGATAAAACTCAATTCTGCAGGCTGTCTTTCAAAGGCATTAACCATAAGCTCCTCCCTTCTCTTCCTATCTAGTGGTTTTCAAACTATGGGTCGGGACCCAATACTAGGTCACAGACCCTCAGGCGCTGGGTCGTGGCACCCCCTACTGCTGACGCCAATAGACTGGAATGCATTGCTCAAAGATGTAATTGTTGGGTCGTGAGCATAAATGATTTTTTTCAACTGGATCCTGAGAAAAAATGTTTGAAAACCACTTCCTCAGAACATTGCTACTCAGCTGTGATGCTGGGGGTGGGGCTTTCCATTGCTTCTGCTGCTGCTGAGGAGGTGGGGAGTAATGTGGAGCCCTGCCCCTATCTGTGGACTTCTTCTGCTTACATGCCTCCACCCACCCAGGCTGGGACTATAGGACAGATTCTCACTTCACAAGCACATGTGTCTCCTAAGACTTTCCTTGCCCTCCTCCTTCCCTCAGTTTGCATTGGGCTGATGGGTCTCCTTCTCTCCTGCCTGCACAACCGTATCCACCCCACCCCCACTTTCTTTGCAGATTCCTACGTGCTCTGTTCATCCTTCCCCACTTCTGCTGTTTGCTACCTGCTCAGGCCCTCTCCTCACTGTTTGTTACCTGCCTTCTCTGTCCCACCCAGATCCCCAAACCCTTAATGTTTCTATTGAATACCTCTCCTGCCTGATCTGCCTTCGTAGCTTGTTTGCCTGCCTCTGCTGCCCAGCCCTTGCCCCCCTTGCCATTTGTTCCCTACCTCTCCTAGAAATACTTGCCCAATGAATCTGTGCTCTCCCAATGCTTGCCTCCCATTTTGGCCCTCCCTCAAACCTATAACTGCCCCATAGTAGCGATAGCCATGGGGCTGGAGGAGGGAGAAAGCTGTAGACAAAGTGGCCAGGGATGCCCCTTCCTCAGTCTTCTCCCCTCTCTCCACAGACAAAGATATCACAGGAGAAACTTTGCACATGGCTAAGTCAGGGCTCACCAACAAGGTGGTGGGGACAGCCACCAGGGAGGAGGGTAGGAGTATTGAAGAGAAGGGTGGGGGATAAGGAGAATAGAGGCTGAGCTCTCCATCCCACTAAGTCATATGTGGGGAAGAAGGGGGGCATGCAATCACGAACTAGAGGGGTTAATGAAATAAAGCAAGGAGGGTGTGGGACACAATAAGTATGTTGCGGTATCTGGCTGTGGTGGAGACACTGTTGCTGGTACCGTCAGTGCCCCTGGTGCGGGAAGGGACTCTGCTTCCCAGTGTCCTACGGCTACCAAGGGAAGATTATCTATTACATTATGTAGCTTGAGTAACATCTGTTGACCGCCACCACCAGTGTAGACCAGCCCAAACTCTAATGAACCAGTTTTCCCTATTTAAAAGTTCTGAGACTAAAACCATTATTTATCTTAGTTACTGCATTATAGACTGAACAGTTAGATGTCCACTTCCACTAATGAATAATTACGAGAGACAGCCAACATATTGTATAATAACAATGGGACAGTAGTACAGGTTTCTGTACAAGGTTTTGAGACCACAAAAGATGCTGCAGGTTCTAACTGATTAGTAAGATCATTTGATCCATCACTATCCTTTCTTTCCATCCCCAATAGTGCCCAGTCTAGACAAAAGATTATCAGAGGAAAATGAAACAGGAGGAGGCAACTGAAAGTTCAAACCATTGGCCAAACACCAGCCCAAATCCAGTTTTGCCTCTAAATACCATGAAGATCCAATATATATTATGATTTATCTCCAGCAGTGGCAGATGCATAAAGATTTCAATATTCAGAATTTGAAATTTTGATTTGAGTGAAGAACTGTTGGAACAACAGAGAAGCCCAACCTCTTTGGTATGTTTCAGGCCAGGTCACTGTGTTTTGGAGCTACTCTCTACTACTAATCCTCGCATCATTCATTGGGAAATCAGTGGGAAATTGGGCCTAGGTACTTCTGAAAATCCCACTAGGCACCAAACTGCAGCTTTAGTTTCCTAAATACTTTTGAAAATCTGGCTTTGAGTGACTTACAAGCCTAAACCCCCTTAAAAGTCAATAAAACTTTAATGTTTTTGAAAAATATACCCAATTTATACAAGAGCGAAGGGGAATATAATCTTTTAATCTTGAAAAGGCAGAAGCTTTGTGGAAAGAAACTGTGTTTTTACCTTTCTCCTCAGACAAGAAGAAATGGCTAATAATGTCTTGCAGTTATGCAGAAAATTATAGTAAATCATTGGAGATTGGATTGGATTATTCCACAGAAAAGTCTCTTGGTCATGGAATAAAAAATAGTTTTGAATTGATAATGCCAAAATTAACTACATATTTTTCTCTTGCTAGGTGCGAGGAACCTGAAAATTTATATTCAAATAAACTAGAACATTAAAGGTCAGTGAAGTTTAAATATGAAGATTCACAGAAGGCTTATAAATCAGAAAGCTAATAACAAACAAAGTGCTAAGTCTAAAATCAGCACCAGAGTACAGAAGATAAATTAGAACCAGAAGCTATGCAGTATAATTTCTGATGCCTTTCAATGGAAAGGCTCAGATTGAAAGATAATGATTAGAACTGCTTTCTTTCCATCCCTCTTATTCCTTAGATATGGCTCCAAATTCATAGACCAAGTTTTTCAAATGTAACTGGTAATTTGGGGTGCCTCAAATTTTGAGTGCCCATCTTAAAGGGGCCTGTTCCTTCAGAGAGTACTGAGCACACACATTCCTGAGGATCACAGCCCTCTTTAGTGTCTCAAGTTGGGTACCTAAAATGGAGGAACCTAAAAGTCACTAGTTACTTTTGAAAATTTAGGAATAGTCTTTTGGGATTATTTTTATGTTTGGGGCTTCATTCTTAATATGACTCTTCAAGTTATTAAAATCAGGAATCTCTTGTGTCACGGAAATGCTCAGACACAAGTAATGTAACATCCCTGTACCTGGTTTTTGCCTGATCATGTTTTTTGCATCTATAGTATTTTGGCACTGAAATTTTGATTTGGTTTTTGCAGTATGGAGATAAAATATAGTGACCTGAAAGTTATCAAAACCATTTAGTTCATCTCAGCATTCTTTAGACTTCACAAAACACTCTCATGAGAACAAAGTTACTGTTGAGTGTCTGAATTCTTCTCTGGTTTTCCTTGAAATATTCCTAGTCCTGACCAAGACTGATATCAAAAGGAAAAAGCAAAACTTTTCTCCCTTTTAAGCAGAGGAAGGAGTTGAACCTGGTTAGCTTTTATCCCCAATGAGCACTCTAACCACTTGGATAAACCACTCTCTCTCCTAGCAGCCTTGGTTACTACTTGCAGCATAATTCCAGCATACTCTGAGTCCCCAATTTTTCTTAGAACTCATGTTCTTCACTGTCCAACTCTCTCCCGAACAGTTCAGATACTATAGCTCCATTGCCCCTCTAAGGGGTCAATAGCCAACAACTTTCTACTTTAAATGGAGTTACCAAACAACCTAGTTTAAATTCAACACTGGATTCATTTTGATTGAAAAATAAACCAAGTTTACTTAACTGCAAAAAGAGAGATTTTAAGTGAGTACAAACATAAGGCATTAGAGACAGAAATGTTGCAAGAGAAATAAAGATAAAATGCTTTCTAGTAGCTAACATTAAGAAACTAGACTTCCTTCAAAATAAAATCCTCACCACCTGTTCCCAGCAGCAACGATGACTCAATTCTCAGGTTAGAACCCATCCCAAAGTCCAAAGGCTGTTTCCTTCACCTTAGTTGAGAGAGGGAGAGAAATCAAAAAGATCCTGGGATGTTTTTGTCCTCACTTTTGTAGTCCAGTCACCCTTTAAAAGGCTTTTTCCTGAGGATTACCCCTAGGAAAAATTCCTTCCCACTATGAGAACAGAGATGTGGAGTCTCATGCTGAAAGAGGTTCCATGTTGTTATTTGCTAAAATGCAGATCAATCTGTTCCAGCCTTCCTTCACTGCCAAAGAATGACCATTTGATGGACCGATCAGCTTTGATGACAAATGGCTGGAGGCATTAGCTTCTCCTTTGTCTTTGAGGAGTAGATTTAGGACCCCCCCCCCCACTTTGTCTGTTAAACACATTCAGTCATGATTTTAGTTAAAGATCATTACTTTACATATGATGTCACTACAAACATTTCACCATGATATTACTGACCAGCAAGTTATCAATTTTCAAATGATCCCTCACAAGGTATATTTTGTAAATAAAAAATATTACAATGATGTGTGGACTGTGACTATAGCTGTGCATTTATTAACAGCAGTCTCAGGGCATGCTTACTGGATAAGCCCCCATGTGTGAGTTAGGTGAATGAATTTCTGTCTTCCCTCAGTTCATGGATAGCTCTGAGGCTTAGGTGAGAGATGAGTTCTCAGATGTCTAGAGTGAGGCAGCAGCACACATGCCAGAAGCAGACACTGAGTGAGACACTGAGTGAGTTTAGGCATCTTGTAGCAAGGTGGTTTCCCCACTGTGGCGTTGAAAGGGTTAAAAGCCCCAGAAAGGGGAATGGCCAATGGGAGAAGAGGGTTGCACTGCCAATCAGGGCTCAGGACAGTATAAAGCCAGCACTACAGCTCCTACCCTAAGCAATTTGCCCCAGACCTGCAAAGAAGAAGGTTGTGCGGTTAGCAGGGTTATGGGAGACAGAACCTCGGACAGCTCCCAGGGGCCTGCCAAGGTTCATCTAGACAACAGACTTACTTCAAGGACTGCAGGTACCTGGGGAGTTATGGATATGGCTCATGGGACCTGGTGAGATGCAAGCTGAATGAAAGTGAAGGGGGTTGAGGTGGGACTCAAAGAAGTGCATAGGGCCTTTGGACCAGGACCCAGAAAAGTGGGCAGGCTCAGGTAAGGTCCCACCCACCTCCCCTGTGATGCCACAAGGGAGTGGTGGACGGACAGTGTTGGTTACTGATACAAGTGGACTGGGACTGAACTATTCCCCAGAAGGGGGAGCTGAAGAGACTCAGCTGAAGGGTTGAAATCCTGCAATGGACTAGACAGTTGTGAAAGAGTCTGAGCACAAACCATGATATGGGGTTCCACTTGAGTAATTCCCCATACCAGCACCAGTGATTAAAGTATAATTTGGTGGGCCCTGGAACCCTCCTAATCTCCAGGCCCCCTTCCCATATTGTCTGGGCCCCCTTCATGCATATTCAGGCCCCAGCCCAGGTAGGCATTTGCAACCACTTCTCAGTACCACTTGCATTGGTTATCGCTCCATGAAAATATTTATAATTTTATATGGCGTTTATGTCTATAGCAATTATTGTCACAAACTACCAAACACTGTATAACACAATATCGTGATTAACAACGATGGGGCGTAGGGCTTGCCAGCAGCCAGGGCAGGGTGAAATATCCATTCCTCTGGATTTTTCTAATTTGAGGGGCCCTGGAACTCTAGTCCCTCAAATTTGTGGGCCCCAGAACTGTGTTCTGGTGCGTTCCCCCTTACTTTAGCCCCTGGTAGGTGCTCATCTGGTGGGTCATGTGCTACCAAAGGTCTACACACCTCAATGGTTGGGTAGGAATTTTGTAGAACAGAGTAGATCCTAAAACTGGCTGTTTAGGTGTTTCACTCTGAGGTTTAAATGCCTGAGTACCTTTGTGGACCTGGGCCTCTGTATAAGGGAGATGATTATGCCTCCCTACATCCCATGGATGCTACGAGGATAAACATGTAAAAGAATTTGCCATATAAGTACCTAAGATAGTTAGGGGCTGGGGAGATTTTTCGGTTCTTCTCCTTTCCTTCAAGTTTTGGAATAGTTATCGGCTACAGCCCATCTGCAATTTGTGCTCTGCAGGACCAAATGCAGCTCTAGTGTAAGGGAATGTAATTCTGCTGCTTTCAACTGAATTTCACTCACTTACTCCAGCTCTTTGAAGTATATTGGATTTAGCCTTGCTAGAGTGTGCAGTCACAGAACATATCCCATCACATTGGCTATGTCTAGACTTGTAATTTTAAGTCGACTTTAACTAAGTTGATTTAGTATGTCTACACTTAAAATTAAAGTCAACTTAAAGGGGAACTTACAAAGTTGACCTAGAGCGTCCACACTGGACTCTTAGGTCGACTTCTGGGGGCTAGGGGAACCTTGGGCAGGTCCAAGGTGGTGGTGGGGGGCACCCCTTGTGTGCAATGGGGCAAAGGGGGACAGGGATCCTGGCAGGGCATGTGGGCAGGGTGTGATGCTGTCTGGATTTAGGGAAGCATTTATGATATTATTTTCTATTCATATCTTGTAAATGCTATAATCCATAGGAACTATGTCATGTTTGGTATCAATAGAAAGGTAGTAACTTGCTGGGAATGATTATATAGTTTGTCTTGGAATTATATTTGGATTAGAAGTTAGTTTAGTTAGGAATTTGGTGTTATATCTATACTTTAACATATGTGATTTTATGGAAATGCCTAAATTAAAGTATAGATATAACACCAAATTCCTAACTAAACTAACTTCTTATCCAAATACAATTCCTAGACATAAATTATATAATCATTCCCAGCAAATTACTACCTTTCTATTGATACCAAACATGACTTAGTTCCTATGGATTATAGCATTTATGAGATATGAATAGAAAATAATTTCATAAATGCTTCCCTAAACCCAGACAGCATCACACAGGGCTCTGCCCTGCCCTTTGGGGGGCATGCCAGGCTCCCCCTGTGCCCCCCCAGCAAGGAGGGCATTGGTGTAGGCCTGGGGTAGCTCTAAGTCAATTTAGGGCTACCCCAGGGCTACACGGGCTTAATTTGACTTAAAAAAGTCAAATTAAGCCTTAAATCTAATGAAAAGGTGGTTTAATAAAGTCGACTTAATTTTCATTAAGTCAATTTTATTTTCCTTAAGTCGACTTAATTTACAGGTGTAGACGCAGCCATTGTGTGAGAACAGGTGGATGATGAGAGAGGTAGAAATGTAGCTCCATTGCTTGAGATGCTTAAAACTACTATAGATGGGAGAAAGCAAAACAAATCTGTCTAAACATACAACTAAGAATTGATGGTCCTTTTGGATAGGTGCCCGTACAGATGGTCAGGTGCGTGAGTGGAAATTGCAGACAAATTGAGTCAATGATTTTAAAGATGTTTTTGCTTTTGCTGGTTTTCAAACTGGACCAATCATTTTTTTTTCTTCCCCTCTCTCAAATTCTTAAGCCTCTAAAACAGCTTTTCCAATTTCAAAATAGAAAATTTTAGTTCCTGAAAAGAGGTGTTGAAAAATTCTCATGTGTAAGTAAACTTAGCAATCAAAATTGGAAATGGCAGAGGGGAGAGACCTAAAGGTTTTTTCAAAAACCAGAAAAACTTGAGAAAAATCAAATTTTTTCAAAAACGTCCATTTTAGAATAATGGTCAAATTCATGCAATTTTACAGCACAATTTTCAACAGCTTGAAACCCATATAGAGAGCATAGACAATATGGTTACAAGTGCTCTAGAAATGTAAGCAGATCTTTTTATATAATATATATGATACATGTGGATTGGATATTGTGGGTGTCTTTACTGGAAGGTTTTCCACTTCTAACTTCCGAATCACTGGATTTATAATAATGAAAAAAAGCACAAAAACCTTTTTCTATTAAAGTTGAGTTGTCTCCCCCTTGTGAGTTCTTCACTCTACAGAAGGTTTGATTAAAAAATAAACACTTTCTATTTCACCTAGGGAAACCCGTATGTAATGTGTTGCCTTTTACTACATGTTTTGACTTTGCCATGGCTAATCTGTAAAATATTTCCTACTTTGATCTTTTCAGTTTACCTATGAGTCCGATGCATTTTTATGGTGGGGTCCTAGTATTGGATAGCAGTTTGCATTACTCAGTGAGGTTCTTCTAAAGAGCCTGTGGGACAGATAATTCAGTGTGCCATAAACAAAGGCTTAAAAACATTAAATGATCTTCAAGAAAGTCCCAAGATTTATCCACTCTATACATCATTCCACAGTCTGTCCACTTCCCCTGTACAATGCTGACAACTTTTGTCGTTTATGAGATACTTTCTTTCTCTATGGAAAAACATCAAAGAATACTAAGTATTTTATTATTCCAGGCTACTGCTGTGACTACTATTAAAAACTGGCACTGAGTTTATTGGATAAATACTCATGATTTTCATCATTTCTACAGTTCATTTTGCAACAGTATCCATGCCATTCTAGAACATTATATTCCAAACATTTCCCTTAAAACAGCATAAAAACTGCCAAAGTTAGCCCTTGTCTCACGATTGCAATCCAAGTATGTCCCTTGGGTCTAAGTATCATTAATCTTTTCTATCTTTCTTTGTCTAATGCAAACTTTAGGAAACAGAATATTACGTTAGTGTGAATATATAAACTTTGATGGTATAATTTTCATAATCTAGATTGCAGCTTCTACTCCTACTTGAAAAAGTGTGGTGTCTTGGTGGGGAGGGGGAGAGGATTTTTGAAAATATTCAGCTTTCTTTCAGTTCGAAAGACAGGAGCACAACCTTTCTTTCATGAGACTGATGAATCCTTCCCATTTCTCTATCTTCCCATTCCATCAGCTGAGGCAGTAGTGGGTTTTTTTTTACTTAGTTCCTTAATTGACTGTCATTCAAAATTCACTGCCATTCTATCAGTTGGAACTGTTAGTAGCAGCATTTATAGTTCCTCATGCCTTAGTTCCCATATAATACCAGAGTTGACATATCAAGCTGTCTGGAGTGGCTCACGACCATGAGTGCCACCCTCAGGGCAGACTGTTAAAAAGCACAGTACAAACCCCAAATTGACTGTGTACTATTCTTAGATTTCACCAACCAAGTAGCAAGTGTGAATTCCTCAAGCACTATATCAGCTTAAACATGGAGTCACAAACAGTCCCCTTGCATGCTCTTCTGTCTTGCCACCCAGGCAAGCTTGGCTTTGTTGTGAATTTTGGTGTAAGGGACCATTTATTACAATGTTCAGTTTTTTATAAGTTCCAAAGGAGCAATCATTTACCCCACATCAATTGCAACCTAGATCTTTCATCAAAGATATGATTGTAGCCAATCCTGTAATAAATTAATGACTTTTTTTACTGGGAAAAAGAAATGAGAGTTTTTACAAAGTTAAAGTAGGTAAACATAAACACATATGAGTTACAGTCTCAGATTCCAAGATGTAACAGAAGCTGCTGTAATCATAGAATATTAAGGTTGGAAGGAACCTCAGGAAGTCATCTAGTCCAATCCCTTGGTCAAAGCAGGACCAACCCTAAGTAAATCATCCTAGCCAGGGCTTTGTCAAGCAGGGCCTTAAACCTTGAAGGAAGGAAATTCCACCAACTCCCTATGTAACCCATTCCAGTGCTTCACGACCTTCCTAGTGAAAAATATTTTCCTATTATCCACCTAAACCTCCCTCACTGCAACTTGACACCATTGCTTCTTGTTCTGTCATGTGCCTTTCTGTAGTGGGGGACCCAAACCTGGACACAATGCTCCAAACGTGGCCTCACCAATGCTGAGTAAAGGGGAATAATCACTTCCCTCAATCTTCTGGCAATACTCCTTGTGCTGGCTTTGTAAATCCTCTAGGGCTAACCCAGGCCAAACAACTGTGGATCTCTTGCTTAAGCTTAAGAATCTTCTCCCCTCCGAGTTCAAGCAACAAAGAGCTACGGTTCTTCTTAGCGAGGATTTTTATTCCCTTCCCTCAGATTTCTAGCTAATAGGATGAGTCCACCTACATATCTCTCCTTCATGAGTACGTAGGGGGAAAGATTTAAATAATCTTCCTTCTCATGGAGAACTAGTTTGACTGGTTTATATCTCATGTGTCTATGTCTGAAGAACTTACTGAGAGAATCCTAAATCAAAGAGATGAGTTCTATATTTCACTCCAGCAGCGGTTTGGTGGTCAGTCCTGCCTTTTCTAGTGCTGAGCTTCATTGTTTTGGTTTGGCATCAATGAAATTTCTGTCATCTTTGCTCATGTGCCTTTCCCAAGTGGATGGTAGTTAAACGTTCCTGTGCCAAGTAACTGTTGTAGGAGAGAGCTCTTTTGTGTCTGTAGGGCAAGTCCCATGATATCAAAGGAGTGACACAATATCAGGAGTGAATCTTTGAACTGCATTGTATATTAAGGGGTCAGCGTGGTATTAGTGTCTAAACAGATGAGCTGCTGCTTTTGTTTGATTTCAAGATGAGTTGCAGTAATCAAGCCTGGAGGCCATGACAGAATGGCTCACTGTGGCAGGGTCTGTTGTGGATAGGCTGAGTCAGATGCAAATGTAAACAGGCCCCATATCATAGCTCTTTGAGCAATACTGAGCAGTCCAAAAGGATTTAGTGGCTGTAAACTTGAGAGCAGCCAGAAGGTTAGCATGAGATGCCTTCTGTCATATGTGACATCATAAAGAGGCAAGCTCTTTGAAGCAGGCCTTCTTCCTCTCAGCGTCATGTCAGTCCTCTCTGAGACCTTGTTCAGAGTAGGGAAATTTGCACTAGCAAACCTACATTTATGTAAAACTTCCCTTATATAGACAAACCCAGAGTTCAGTTTTAGCCAACAGCTCATCACTAGACCCGTGTCTACACTGAAAACTATGAGTTGATCCCCAGTCCTGCTCAGTCGATCCCGGAAGTGCTCTCCCTTCGACGCAGTAAGTCCACCCCTCCAACTAGAGCAGGAGTCGGCAACCCAAAAGATAAGAAGGGCCATTTTAAAAAACTCCTTCAATAATCAAGTGTTTTGAGAGCCAAAATGGATGTAGCCTCTGGGGGAAGGGGAGCACAAAGCCAGGAGCGGGTCCCCTGGTGGCAGGGGGAGACTGGAGCCTAGTGCTGGCTGCTCACAGGGTCCTCTGGTGGCTGGGGAGCCAGGAGCAGGCTGCCCGCAGGGTCCCCTTGTGGCAAGGGGGCCCTGGAACCCAGAGCCACAAGGGGGCAGCCAAAGAGCTTCATGTGGCTCTGGAGCCTCAGGTTCCAGATCCCTTAACTAGAGTAACATTGCATTGAAGGGAGAGCATTTCCGATCGATGCAGCCGAGTGAAGACAGTGCGGTAAGAGAAAGTAAATAAGTTGATGGGAGATACGCATTCTGTGGCACACAGATTGCATATATCTCATCAACATGGCCCCACAGCGTAGACCAGGTCTAAGGAAACTGAGTGTTTTCTGTTCCATACCATTGACAAAGGCATGGGTGTCTACAGTGCCAGCATTGGCGCCAATGTTGTTTCACCAGCTCTCACAACTGCTTTACAGAGCTGTTGAAGAATATATGGCAGAGGAATGAGTGTATAATATCCCCATTATACACACCCATGACCTAATTCTCCAGTCCTTGTGCGAGGGAGCACTTCGTCCAATTGACTTCAATAAAATTATTTGTGTGTGCTGTGCAACACAAGTAGAAATGGCTCCAATTTTTGTTCACTCTGAACCAACTCGGCTTTAGCCTGCACCAGCTTCTGTAGAAGAGGAGATACTTAAAGAACCTGTTGTTCAGTGTATTACACACTCTCTGCCTTGCGGTCAGTTTGAATACCAAGCCTGTCTTATAGGACCCATGCTGTGAAAACTTGAATGCTTAAGCCATGAAATCTCTGAGATCCAGGTAGTAAAGTCTGTACACCACAGAGACACGGCAGGGAGCGGGGGATTCTGGAAAGAGGTGCAGACCAGTAGAGAGAGGGACCCTTGGGTGAGGCCAGCAAGGAATGGGAGCCAAGGAAGGGGAGACTGTGTGGGGAAAGGTAGGACCTGGATGTGCTGGTGGGAAGGATTCTTGATGCAGAAGCATAGTCTGGGCATTGGGTGGGGATATGACTTGTGTGGAGTGGGGACATGGTCTTAAGGGTGAAATAAGAACTGGGAGAGTGGGGTCACCTTGAAGTAAGTGTGTGGAGCCAGTATGGAGATGCCTCAGTATGTCAGGGGAGAGGAAAGGGGGCCTGGAGCTCGAAATGGCAGGTCCCTGAAGGGATGAGAGGTTAAGAGACCAGCAGCAAGTTGAGAAGAAGAGGAGGTAGCTGGCTAGAGGTGGCAAAGCAGTGCAGGCCGGCCCTGCCTGCAGCCTGTTCTAGGAAAGGGCTTGCAACACTCCTACAGTTCCTGGAGTCTGTGTAAACCCTTTGAGCCTGCAGTAGCCTGGTATCTTCTCCGCCTTGCAGTAATCACAGGGGGCTAGAGTCACAAAAAGGGGCTTAGGCACCTAACTGCCACTTTAGGTACCTAAATCAGGCCCCACTGGGATTCACAAAACCCCCTCTCAGTTGCCACTGTACCCTGTAGGTGCCTAATCTCTCTCTAATATCTTAACAGGGGCCAAGGTTTTGTGGTAATAATTCCCTAGGCACATATGCTTCTGCCTCTGAGCATGCACAATATAGCCTCACTTTAGGCTGCAGTGCATGAACTAGGGGATGACAGACGTTCTTCCGCTCAACTTGCCCACAGAGCCAAGTCGGGCAAGTAGGCGGAGAGCTTGCCTACCAGCTCAGGTCCCCATGAGTGAGTCCGCACAATGTCTGTGGGGGAGGAGGATGACCTCCCTCCTAACTACAAATCAAATAATGAAGTTACTCACCTGGGATGTGGGAGACCCCTGGTTCAAGACTCTCTCCACACCACCACCTGAGGGAGAGAAGGGATTTAAATAGAGATCCACCACCTCTTAGGTGACTGCCCTAACCACAGGGCTCTAGAATATTTTGATGGGTGGTTGCCTTAGTCTCTCACCTTTGGAAGGTGTTCCACTGTGAATAAAGAATTTTTTGCATTGCATTGCAGAAGAGGAACTGGATCCTAGATCTCTCCCTGCCCAGAGCAGTGTTCTAATTCTCAAGATACAGAGTAATTCTCATGCTCATTCTCCCTCTAGTCTAAGGAGACTTTAATTATTTATTCACAGTGGAACAGAAGAGACTGAGGAAACCCCACCTCAGAATAGCCCATAGCCCTGTGCGTAGGTTGCTTACTTCAGAGCTGGCAGATCCTGATTCAAATCCCTTACACCCCCAAGCAGTGTGGGAGGTGAACTAGGGATTTTCCACATAGGTGCCCTAACCACTGGGCTGGAAGTTATGGCAGAAGTGGTGCTGCATCAAAAATGGCATAGATACCTAACCCAAAGAGTGGGTTTGTAGGTGAGAATCCCAAGCAGAGGGAGGGGCCTTTCTGCAGCCCAGACTTGGGAACTAAGCTCCCTAAGAAGGGGAGGCTTAGGACACACCTCCCATTGGGAGGAGCCACATGGCATTCTGGCTTTTCTGAATTACATTCAGGGGCCTATCTCCCTCTCCCTTTTTAGTATGGGTGCCTACATACCTAACTCAGGCCTTGTGAATCCAAGTGACTTCCTTGGCTCCTGAAAGATGAGCTGACGCTCACCATCAGCAAGCCTAAATTCCTTTGTGAATCCTCTAGTCCCAGGAAGCTGTGCTGTGGCAGGAAGGGCCTGCAGCTGCACAGCCTGGCTTTCTCTTTGTTGCTGTTTTCTAGCCCTTCCAAAAATGAGCCTGCCTCTGAAAGGGGGAAACACCACTAAGGGCCTTTATTGGCAGTGTGTCGAGTGTATACCCACATAGCCCCCTTAGTGTGGGTTTATATTGCAGTGTAGCCAGTGACATTTGGAGTAGGCAAGTGAAGGTACCCTTGAAGAATGTGGGTATGTGTGGGAGCACATTCTGTACAAATTCTCCACTCCCACAAACTGTGCCTCCCTGTCTATGTTTCTGGTTTTAGCCATATATTGACCCATGGCCTCCCTGGGGCTACAGCCTCTGTCTCCAGGAAAAGACTCCCACAGCATGGAAACAGGCAGGAGGCAGCAGGAAAAGGCTCTGGCAGCTCCCTGTTGCTGGAGCCTTTCCCACAGCAAGGAAAAACTCCAGCAGTGAAGAAAGGCCATGGTAGGGGGAGAGTGCAGGGAAAGGCAGAGCCTTCCAGAGTCTTTCCTTGCCACTGAGCCTTTCTCTACTGTCTCTCCACTAGAGTCTTTCCCCTGACACCTGTAGCTGCACACTCCAGTGTGGATGCAGCCCGCTTTTCAGTACAGTGTGTAGATAAACACATGCTATGGGATGTTGCCAGGAACATGTAATGCAGACATAGCCGAAAGATGAGAACAACAAGAGGCCTTGCCCTGGAGAGACAGGAAGGAAATGGATCCCACCACCCTCCCTTTCCTGGGCTCTAGAGGCCTCTCCTCTCATTCTTGGTGGGAGGAAGACGGGGAAGTTAGGGAAGGGGAGCAGAGAGAGTTGCAGTCTAGGATGGAGAGATTGGGGAGGGAGATAAGTAAATGGAGAGGAAGAAGTGGGAAATGCTAAGGAACAGACAATATAAAGCAAAGAACAGGAAATACAAGAATAGGGGTGTGTTATAGGGAAAAGTATCACAGTTCCACCCTAAAATCATTATAAAAATTGCATTTGAGGTGTCAGAGCTAAGGTTACAAACATGGTTTAAACTACTGTGGGCTTTTACTCTTTTTAATACCTTTCTATTTGACACTCCTCTACAAATAAGACCCAAGGGCATGAACAGTGGAGGTAATGACACATGTCTCAAGTAGTCTATAGTCAGCATGTGATCTCCTGCTCCATGACAAAGGGTGAGGTCTGTTTAGTCTCCACCCTCCATTGCTGCTTAACGGCAATGTACAGCTCACAGCAGGTGATTAATTTAAATCATTATAGCCTCACTTGGGAATACTCTGACAACAGAGTCTTGTGGCACTTTTAAAGACTAACAGATTTATTAATCGCATGAGCTTTCGTGGGAGAAAATCCCACTTCGTCAGACGCTTTGAAGAGGTAA